>LBNU01031360.1:0-46699 GCA_014162995.1 Artemisia annua | reverse complement strand
GGCTAAGCTTGGGTTGAAGTTTTCTATTGGTCCGCTCAGTACGATATATCTTTTCAAACTTCTCTCCATCCGGGTCATACAAAGTCATCTTAATGTGCCACGACCCGTCTCCATCTTTGGGTGGTTTGTCCCAATTCCACTTATGATCATTGTCTTCACATGTCCACCTATTCATCCCTAGGTTAATTGGTAAAACTCCTAGGAAATCAATCATCTTCCTAAAAACTAGAGGGTCTTCAAACGGGTCCAATTCGATATCCCTAGCCAAGAGTTGCTCTACCGTATGTGTTCGGTTCACAAAATTCTCTTCTAGGTAAAATGGGCGTTGGGGTCCTATGAAGTCTCCCTCTATCCAAGGTCAATATGTTATTATAAATCCTCCCTTTTTATAATTGGTTTTGGTTATAAACCAAACATATCCCATTTTAGTTTTTCTGTGTGCAAATTACTCCACCTAAATGCACATATATGGGATATAGAAGATGGATAATTCCTTCAGGAGGAGAGAAGTAGCTGCAAATTCAGAATGAATTATCATATTCTATTGATCCTCGAAAGAAATTTTATGATTGATTATTAAAATGGATAATCTAATAGCCATAAATAAACATTGGCTAAAAACAAAATTTTAGCTACTCATGCTCTGATTATAAGTTGTCCCTCAAGGACACTATTTTATTATGACATGCCTCAAGCATGGTAGTCAAATCGATTCCAAATAAAATCCTCGATGAAAAATATGAGGTATGAAAACAAGATGGTTGTTCGAGGTATAAAAGACCCATCATAGTCTCATAAAGAGATACTAGACATGAAGGTTCCAAAGAACCTCATATAGCTAATGAGATCTCAATAAATTATATCATGTCTAAAGTTATATTTAATCGAAACATAAACGACGTCGATAAATTTGTTTACATACAATATAGCGCTTGCTATTATGAAATAATGAGGATCATAAATCAATTGTTATTCAAAAGTGCGCTCATTGAAACGATTGGCCGACATGAAAAGACGCAATCTCGTGAAAATACGAGAAGTATTGGGACATGAAGTCCATACATATGAATGTGTAAACTCTATTAGATACACATCAGTCTTTGCGCGAATAAAAAATAAGAGCTCTAAAGTTATGTCTTTTAAGACATGAATTGTGAATAAATAAATTCACAAAAACACAAAGTTGATTATTAAAAGATATATTGTCTTGAGGTGGATGTAAATATCTTATTGATATTTTACGAGACAATCAATATTGAAGTATTTAATTCGCTCTAAATGAGTTTTAGAGCTCTCATATACCATGAATGATCTGTAATGCCTCAAGCATGTCTAGTAACTTCAAATTCTTGAAGCAATTAATAAAGTTCTCAAGAACTCTACTTGATCAAACTTAATGAATCCTTATATGGACCTAAAATCATTTGAACGTATTTTATACGAATTGCTTTTACACATGTCTCTAAGAAAATGATTGGTCTTCAAATACCATAAATAAGTGCAAGTGAGGCTTTGATGTAAATTTTGTAATTAATATGCGTCACAAGAGTGTATTTTTCTCTTTTAATATTTGTACATGCTTTGTATACTTTTCCAACCAATGGATTTGATATTGGGTTGGAAGCTACATATATATTTTGTCATTTTTGCAGGACTTATTCGTAACATCATCAATTTGATAGACTTTATTTTAAAGTTGTTGCCAACAAAAGTATACGAGCAACTCGTTTAGAAGATTAGCATGCGATGCTTGAAATATATACATTAAATTGAGGAGGAGCATTAAGCGCACCACACTCTTTTTCCCTTCATCAAGTTTTTCTTTATCCCACTGGGTTTCTTGATAAGGTTTTTAATGAGGCGGTCTACAGCGTATAATAAACTATGAATATTAAAGGAGGAGTGCCGTAAATATTATGGGCTTATGTATATTCACCATTTAGCCCATTAGCCCATTAGGGTTTAACATGTGCTTGTTTACACTATAAGTACTACACATTTGTAACCCTTGTGATCACCTTAATAAGAATTATCTTAATCCTCTCATTCTTGTGTTCTTATTCTTTATGCTTGTTCATTACATTTACAATAATAATCAGTATTTTATTAGAGCACTCGCAATCGTCACCTGGGCTTCGTGTTAAGGAGGTGTTTAACACGCGTTAACCACACCGTGCATTTGTGTTAAAGTCGCGTTAACATGGTGAGTTACGGTGTTAACTCAGCGTGAAGGGTGCGTTTGGTTAAAAAAAATTGTCACTTTTGGCCCCTCTAAAGTTTTTAATATTTTGATTAAAAGAAAATGTATATTACAAAACACCCCCTTAGTTCTTAAACGGTATAGTTGAACGGGATAACCAGATTTAAATTCATAATTCAAAGTAGCCGTTAACCATTTTATTGAGATTCAAACTAGCCGTTAAACGGTACAACATAGGGAAAAAGATAAACACGATACGGAAAATAAATAAACACGATACGGGAAACAAATCACACAACACCATTAAGCATTTCAACGATTCCATATGGGGTTGTTTCTCAAAACCTCCCACACGTGAACGTATTGGAAGCTTCTCCCATCATAGCGTTGCTGAAAAATGGTCTTTGCAATATTGAGACGATCACTGTCAGAGACCCCGATTTGAAGCTGTAACTGATTGTAAATAATGTAGAATTTTTTAGATTCGCAGCTGCGTCTTATCCATTACCCGTGACCATATTTTTGTTACGAACCACACCGTCAGATTGATCGTTGAACCTTTCTACAACCTTGTTCCAAAAAGTGTTTTCATTGTAATTGTTGGTTGCGTCTTCGGAAACAGCAATCCAAACTTCAGCTAGCAATTGTTCTTCTTCTTTTGACCAACGATTATTCATTGTTAAATGGTTTAGAAGTGTGTGAAGAATAGTATGTTATGGTATGTTATTTACTAGGGGATTATAGAAATTTGAAATTTGAAAATCATAATTCAAATTACAAAACCGAGCGGGAACTTTTCAAAATTTGAATTTAAAAAAACAAGCGGGCTAAATTCAAAATTGAAAAACGGAGCAGGATAAATTCAAACGTAAAAACAAGCGGGATAATATTTAATATTGAGCTTGAAATTCAAATTTCAAAAAATGAGCGGGGTATAGTTTTAAAATTCAAATTTCAAAAAATGAGCGGGGTATATGTAAAATTCAAATTATCCTATATACTAAAACCCACTTTGTGGGCCGTTCAAAAACCCGTTAGACACCCGTTTTCTTCACCTGGGTGTATACTAAAAAAGAGCCATTTTCCGTTCCCCGTTCCGTTTTGTGCTACTATTCATTAGCGCACAGTGCTTCAAATAGTGCTTCCCGTTTCTCCGTTCCGTTTTCCTTCGGATAAGATATTTCCTGCCCTACATTCTAGACTCTTCATCCTCACAAAAAAACCATACACACGGACCTCTCAATCTCTCTCGCTCTCTAAAAATTTCCCTTGATCCTCACCATTAACAAACTAAAATAGCAAAATCAAGATGATCAAAAATCACAAACCTATAAAAGAGGGGGGAAAACGCGAATGATGACGATTGTTAATTTTATATAAAGAAGCACATATCAAGGGAAAATCAACCTTTTTGGTTGTTTATTCTCGAATCAGAAGTTGTGTTACAAGATGAGAAAAACCCCTTTTTTTCCTCACCACAAATTAGTCATCGGTTAGGTTAGGTTTAATTGTTCCAGATCATAGATGGAAGCTACCAGATAATCAATCATCATCATCATCATCAATTAATAAATAATCGAAGTGGTGTTGAGGGTTTGAAGAAAAGAGAAGATGGTGGTGTTTGAAGAAAAGAGAAAATGGTGTCATCGCTGGATTTTGGAGCTTTTATTTGAGGTAACATTATATTTTTATCAGTTTTGTATTTGATTTGATTTATGTTGAATTGGGTTTTTTTTTTCTTTCAGATTTTAGCAAGGATTTGGGGTCTGGGGGTCTCTACAGCAGCTTTTGATTTATGGATTTGGGGTCTCGATTGTTTGTTTCATCAAAAAAGAAAAACAAATCTGCTTTGTTGTGTCACGGTTCATAGGAGGTATGAAATCTTTTTTTTTTTTTTTTTTTTTTTTTTTTTTTTTTTTTTTTATGTTGCTGTTATTTTTTTCATCTTAGACTTAGGTCTTTAATTGCTAAAATTGGTCTGATTGTTGTCATTTTCTTCTACGTTAGTATATTAGAGTTAATGTCTTTAGATTAATTTTGTCATAGCTTCACTCTAAGATTTTCGTATTATAACCTAAACTGACCCGTTTGTCCATTTTCGTATTGAGATTGGCGCCTCTATAAGATTTTTCAAATTGTCTTATTCTTCTATTTTATGAGTCCACTTTACTAGAAAGTTCATGAAATGTGGTTATTAGGATGGAAAATGGAATCAAGTGGAGTTTAGCTTTCGTTAGGGACTGAATGGATGTATGTTGTTGTGCAGGTTGGTTTACGTTCCCAAAGCCATTTTGGCGAATTCCAAGTAGGAAGTCTGGATCATAAACGATGGATGCTTGGAACAAAAAGCCCTTGAGGTTAAACACTGAACTTTCTTATCCGTCGGGAAAAATCGTGACATATCTCTAAAAGAAGCTTTCACAATGGCCGTTTTATTCCTATATACTTGCCCCTCTTTTGGGCTGTTTAGCTTCTTTTTCAATTGGTTACGTTTTTGCAGGCTTTGTGCATTATGAACCCCAACAATATAAAAGCTTCCATGAGCATTATGGCGACAAGATCGTTGTTATTTCTGATATCATGGAAGTCTGCATGAAAGTCATTTGTGGTGTTGAAAGGTCTCCTCTTCTTTCTTTAAACAATTTTTCCTGCCCATAAAAGATTGATTAACATAACTTTAATATGATGTAATGTAATGTAAAACTGCATATTTTTTTCAGTTGGTAATGAGTGGTGAGCATCGCGGCCAGATTTTTCGCTAATAATATGGTCTTCAGTGGTATTTGGGATTGCTTATCAGTTATGATTCAGGTTATTGAGTTTTCATATAGTGGATGCATACTCTTAAGGATTTAGGATTGTTTATGAGTATTGCAGTTGCTTGAAGGTAGATATCTGGATAAGCAGTTGTTTGAAGGTGGATAAATAGATAAGAAGTTTTAGTAATGATCCCCAAAACACTGTGGATATAGTTTATTACATGTTTGGTAAACCACTTTGTGAGTCAAGAATCCAATAGAAAAAGCATTAATGTTTACATCAAATTGCAGAATACAAAAAGGGACAGCCAATGGCACCGTAAATAGAACTTTTTTGAAGCTTCATCTACGTGTTTGCGATCGTTTTATTTATTTATTTATTTTTATTTTATTTTATTTTGTTTTTTTAATCTAATATGGTTATATGATTCGGTTTGCAGGGTCCTTCGGAATATATGGGAGTGAAAACGGGACTGTCAGAATTATGGGTCAACCAGGTATTCACGGTTTAGTTTTAGAGTATCAAATACCGTGTTCATGTTTTAACTTGCTTTATGTTCTATTACGTAAGACACAATAGGCTTAAAAGTTGTTTTAGAGTAAAACACAATAGGCTTAATGTTCAAGGGGTGTTTGGATAATTAGTTTATGAGCTTATTTGAAATATTATATGACTAAATGTTATATGGTTCTATGCAGGGGCAGATAGAGAAAGAGATGGGGATTAAAAAAATATTTTTGTCATCAAGAAACGAAGAATTAGTACGTAAGTTTTTAGTTTCCATCTATTTGTTTTGATTCAATTGGGCCGTAGTATCATACAACTTTTACCTACTTATTTGTGAAGTTTGCATAATGTTAATGCCATAGGTATTTTGTTTCGATAAACTTAAAACAGCCAATAAATCTGATTAGAGAGTTAACCCTGCGCTTAAGTTATTAGAGTGCAAATCATTGATATTGCAACAAGCGAAGGGGTTTATAATTATGTATATCTCATTTATTGATAGCAATATGTTGGATGTGCTTCCGATGCTTCAAGATACATATATACAGTAGATTTTTCATACTGTAACTCTAAGTGAAAGCTCTTTCTACTTGCAGCCATTGATTGAGCTACATGGAGCTGAACAAGTCATGCGTGAATGGTTTCTCTCCCAGATGGTATGTTCGTAACTTTTATCAGTGAAAGTGAAACATGAGCTAACTATAGAAAAGGTACCTCTAAAGCTTTTCATACGAAGCAACTTTCGTCACCTGCTCATTATGGTTGTTAGAGAGTTCATGAAAATAAATGATTGCCACCTACTGAATGGGTCAATTTGGGTTGTAGTTTACTCTTATCAGTCAAATGCCTTGAGAGAATTGGGTTTGTGGTAAGTTTGCGTGCGTGTTTATTTTTGCTCCAACTTTAGCCAAGTTTAAAATTTAGTTTGTCAATTTATTGCAAGCCTAGGTCATTATCAATCAACTTTTGTGTTTACGACTTTATGCTTTCGAATTCATCATACCAATCTGTAATGTTATACATAAATGGTTAGTTGTTTCACAAACTTTTCCTATTTTTTTATCTAATTAATGACACAGTTACTGAAGTCCCCTTTTAATTTATTTGTGCAACTCATACCTAATGTTTTACTTATTTTAGGAGTTCAGTATTATATGGAAATAAGTCAAGACGCTGTTTTGAATTTAAGTGTTTAGTATTAGTTATTTAAGTGATGCATGCTTAAATTTAGTTATCATGTGTCATAAAGCCTTCTGAAGTCACACCATTAACTGCCTTAGTAGCAACTAAATTTACCCTTCGAGCAGAAAAATGGATATGCTCTAATGCTGCTAATGAAAACAGGGAAATTTATACATTGTGGAAGTTAAATATCTTCGTATTTTAAACTTGGCTAAAGTTGGAGCAGTCACAATCACGAAGTGATACTTGAAGCACTTAAACAACCTTCAGAAGATAATGACTCTGGTAAGCATTTTGAACTCAAGGATTTGGAAGTATGGAACAGTTAATAACTAAGATTGAAAATACGCGTCACAAATTGAGCTTGATGCCTGATTTTCAAAGAAGGGAAATGGTTTTAGATTTAGCCATGAAAATGCCTTCAATGTTTCGACCCAGTTGTGGTGATGAAGGACAAATATAAAGTGAACATAGATGTTTGTCTTTTATCATGCATGTTCTCTGTAAGAACTGAAAGTATTTTGTTTTGGTAATTTGCGTATGTATTTATCTATTTTATTTGATGGCTGTCGGGACATTAAGAAGCTGTAAACTAGACTAAATTCTATATGTTTTGTACATGTTACCTGCTTGAGTTGCTTTTCCTTTTGACAAATAGATCTTTTTTCTTTTGATAAATAGATCTTTTTTCCGGTTAATAAATACACATGTATTGTAATGATCCATATTTGAAAGCTTAGTGACCAGTTGAACACTTAGCAATGGCTCTGCTAACTACCATTTCATATTATCTTTTGTTTTAGTACAAATATTGCTCTAAGCCAAAGTATACACAAATATGCGCAAAATAATACAACGTCAACAAAGCGCTCCCGCAGCAACGCGCGGGCTTCCCCGCTCTTTCAAACTGAACCGGGCGGGATTTACTTAAAATTCAAATTTCAAAACTTGCCTATATATAGCAACTAAGCAACATATACTGCATTGTTTATACACACACAACACACACACATAAAATTTATTAACAAATTCTCTCGACAACAATGTCTCGCAAAGACTTCTCCTAGCAATTCCCAAGTCATCGTGACTTCTCCCAACAATTCCCAAGTCACCGTGACTTCTCTCAGCAATTCCCAAGCTCCAATATAAATCCAAATGAACCGGTGAACACTCCACCGGAAGACATCTTTCGGGTATTCATACCGGAAAATGAACTGGTACCCAATCCACCGGTTGTTCAACAACAACCCGATCAACCGGCAAACAATCTACCGGTTGAAAACCAACCCTTTCATTTGGGTTGACTGATGAAAAACTCTTCGAGCAAGATATGCAAGTCTTGCGAGAGGTTGAAGAAGCCGAAGAACGTGAGGCACGTGCTCGTAGGGATGAGGAAGCTGCTCGTAGGGAGCGTGCAAACAGAGAAGCATCATACCACTGGGCCATGGGGTTAGACCCTATTCGATCAGAGAGTTCGAGCGAGGAGGAAGGCTACGTCTCCGATGATTCCTTTTTTAATCGTACTTTATATTTCATAGTTTAAGTTTAATGTTTAATGTAGTTCGTGTTTTAAATTTAATGTGTGTTTAAAGTTTAATGATTAATGTAAGTTGTGTTTTATAAATGTTGTTTTAGTTATTAAATGAAATATTAGTTTTAGTTTAGGGTTGAATTTGAAAATAGTTGAGTTAAAGCTGAGTTATGATTGCGGTTTTTTTTTTTTTTTTTTTTTTTTTTTTTTTTTTTTTTTTTTTTTTTTTTTTAAGTGAAAAGATTAAAGCTGATGTGGCGCTAACGTGACAGTGTGTTAAAATTTACTGTAACTCGTGTTATGATTGCGAGTGCTCTTACCGATTCAAAGCGTTATTTTGGAAGGCTATGCTACAAAAATACTTACTATCGTAGTGAAAGAAACAAAATTACATCAAAATGTTAAGTATTTGAAGAAGCCTTTGATAACATAGAAATGGTGATGGTTCAGACGTGCTTTTGGATTTAAGGTTTAAATGATTTGCGGGCATCTCAATTCAACTTTCCTTGCCGACAAAGGAATTTCGATGTAGAGGCGCGCTTACCCCTGCGCAACTCAAGTCTCACAAGCACAACCCAACTGTCCCAACGTATGTGTGGGTGCTTACACACCATCAACGTAGCACCACTATCACCAATATCTCTTAAAATCTAGTGTAAAAATCCACATACATTAGCTCACTTTTTTGGTTTACACTTTATGTAATATTAGCACGGTACCCGCGCGTTGAAGCGGCGGGTACCCTGAAATAAAATTTTTCGATAAATAATGTATTTTAGTTTATTATGTTATTTTTGACAATAAATTTACGGATATCAAGAATTTCGTATAGCCCGTGCCCGTTCGGGCTCGAACCCGTTGGCCCGTGCCTGTTCGGGCTCGAGCCCGTTTGGTTCGCGCCCGTTCGGGCTCAAACCCATTTGGCCCGTTGCTCGTTCGGGCTTGAATATTTGTATAATGTGCTTTATTATTTGTAGTAGTGAAATTTAATGCATGAGTTGTGTTTAATTTGGTTGTACAATATGCTTGATAATTTGTATTTTTTATGTAAGGGGTGTTTTAATAACTGTATTAATTGTATTTATTGCGCAGTTAAATAATTGACTACATTAAATAGCATTAATGTGGTGTTTTGTTGTACACTATGCTTCTTGTCTTATACGTCTGACAATTATGTGCATTAAAGTGTTGTACACTATGTTTCTTTTCTTGTAAGTAGTAGTCATTATAGTCATTAATAACATTGACCACTTTAATAGCATTAATGTTGTAAGTCTTAAAATTACTATTTTGTTGTACACTATGCTATTTTGTTGTAAATATGAAAATTGGTTGCAGCTATTGTACATTGTGCTTAAATAGTTGTAATTTTTTGTGAATGAGTGTTTTTAATAGCATTGATGTTGTTTGATATAATTTTGGTCTTAAAATGACACCTAGCTTTATTTTGTTGTACAATATGCTTACTTTGTTGTAATTCTGAAAATTGAGTGCATTAAAGTGTTGTAAACCATGCTTAATTTCTTGTAAGTCTTAAAATTTTGGAGAGACATCATGCTTTATATGTAGTATAGATGAGATAACCAAAACATCAACGTTCATTAAAACTATAAATTTGAATGTATGTGTATGGTGTTTAGATTGAATATATTTCATACATGTGAAATCATAACGATTTTCTTAGATGAAAACAAAATCAATTAATCACTGATACAATAAAGGAAGATAAAGCATATTGTACGTTGTTCTACATAATTATGCAATAATAGTTGCAGATCGTCAATCATAATTATCAGATGTGAAACTTACAATAATAGATAACTGCATCAACATAGAGAACTTAGAACAGCCAATAGACCGAGTGATTCGAAAACATGAATTATTCGTTCTTCTGGTCAATGAGATGGCCAAATTAAAGTATCCTCTTAAACACATGCTTCTCATACCTCTTAAACACCGCGTCAATTGTGGAATTACTGAATTGAGATGTCATCAACGGCTCCGTATAAGCTCTCACCACTTTTTCTGCACTTTTCCCGTGTGTGCAACTGGGATCATTTAAATTATTCATATTTGTATAATCTATGTCATTTGGATCCCAATTAACTTCAAAAACATTCAAACTATCAAGAGAAATGAGCCTTGAGACAGAATAACGTTTCTAACTTCATCTTCGCATGGATAATAGATCGGGATGTTGAATGAGTCAATATCTGATTCTTGAACCTCCATTTGTTGTCGTGATTGTTGCTGTAGTTGTTGTTGAATCGCTTGTAGGGCTTTCAAAAGTGTGGTATTATCCGTCATGCTCACTTAAAAAAATATTTTTTTGTAATGCGATGAACAATATTTCTTTTTACCTGAATAAAACTGCTAAAAGAAATGAAAAGAATATAAAGAACAATCAGGGAAAACCCGAATTGATAAAAGATAAAGATTGAAAGCGGTGACTTGTGAAGTCAATTTGGGAGAGACCTAAATTGAAAATTGGTCTGATTACCACCTGAAGTGGGACAACGGAAAGCTGATTTGTTCACAGTAAACGCTAGCGAACAGGAAAATTTGCAGACGTAATAAACCCATTGATTACTGGACCTAAGAATCCTAATTTTAAACTGAATAGAAGTAAAGGTTTCATAATTGCATAATAATCCGAATTAACAAATAAAGATAAACATAAGAAAAGTTTTCTAATAAACCAAAAAAATATGATGTGACTTGGATTCCTTGCTCCCCAAGTTTCCTATTCCTAGTTCCCCAAGTTTAAATCTGTTTCCAAATTATCTACTTCGTCACATCTCTAATAGGGCTACGCTAGGCCCCCATCCGAGACTCAAGCCCATGAAAGGTGTTGCCTCGATCCACTATTGTGCATGATTTATATGTCTCAAGTAGGTACAATCTTGGATACATACTTTTGAGATTATTAGAAGAACCGATCCTACATTCGTCCTAGAAGGAAGTTACTGCAACCGTTTCCCACATTTTTTTTGAAAGAATCATTAAGGATGAAATTCGGCAATGAGATGTACTTATTAAGAATCACAGATAAATTTCCAAGGGCATGATCACAGAATTTTTTTTTATTTTTTTATTTATTTTTTATTTTTTATTTTTTAACTAAAGCTCAAGCCATTTACATCATTGGCGGAGCTATGTGAGGACTGAGAAGGGTCCCGGTTCCCTAGGCATAAGCCCGTTAATGTATTTTTTCGCGATTTCATGTGTTAATTTTTATTTTTTTTTCATCTCGGCCCTACTATTTAATGTTCTTGAGGAAAAAAATTTGCTTCGGCCCTCCCCGAAATTTCTTCTAGCTCCGCCACTAATTTACCTGATGTACTGATGTCAATTGATGAGTATATAACACCTATTCCCTTAGCAATATGCTACGTTAGAGTTGAATCATATCAGATAAAATACCAAATCATAGCGAATTAGCGATATATCAATATATTTTAAATAGGTAAAGCTTATATTTTTTTTTCTTGGGTAAATTAAACGCAACTTTTTCATTGTCTGACTTGTAATTCTCGTTCGAAGGGAAACGTCTAATGGATGGAAGGATGGGATCTCTGGAGGGTGCCAATTAATGTGTGACGATGGTGTAAGATTTGTCAAATATAAAAAACATATTTTTATTCCCTAGTGGGACATGTGCTATTAGCACCATGCACCAACTCACCGAAGGCCTTTGTGTCGATAATACGATTATCGGGAGGTGGATCTAGGAATTTAATTCCATGCGTTGTCATGATTCGGTTGGTCCGCAGACACGTCGTCATTTAATGAGTCGATCCCAAATGGTTTTAAGTCGGGTTCTAGACTTTTCGTACGTATTGTTTATTTCGACAGATGGGTCTATAGATTTCACTTGCATCGTCTTCCAATGTCAAGCAACTAAAGTTATTCACGTAACACCATGAACTAATAGAAAGTCAGATCAAGAGCACAGATCGTTATCCTTATTTCACTACAAGAAATATGGTGTTTAGTGACACATGAGTAAAAGTGAAAAGATAACGTCGGAATAGCAATTTCATTTGCCAGCATTAGCTATATATGCTATAGTGACACTTCTAACTTGATATGTATTATACAACTCAAATACACTACAAAAACTCCTACCCGAAAATTTTGCACCAAGATAATTTATATACAGTTTAAATGTGTTTTTATACGACCTTTGATTAAAAAATAGTGCGAAAAAAAGAAAGTATGTTACTTGTTATTCTGTTTATATTGAAACTACTCCTCCGATTAGAGGTGGGCATGATCTTGGCATGGAGAAGACCCAATAGATCGAGGAGCGCATATATGAAGAGACTCAGTTCATCAATTTACTTTCTTTACTAGAAGGTTTCAAGACTAAAGATAAATGTGATGCATGGGAATATGGTTTAAACCCCTCCAAAGTGTTCACTATATCAACTTTTAGAAAAAACATAGTTTTATACTCTCTTGTCGAGTGAAGATCACATACGGTGGAATCGGTCGCTCCTCATAAAGGTTAATATTTTCTCATGGCGACTCTTGTTGGATAGGTTACTAACTAGACACAATTTGGACACTTGCGGGATTGATGTGCACTCTAGCTCGATGCGCGATTTGTGATGGGGACATTGAAACTACACATAACCTTTTTATCGATTGCACATTGGCTTTCAATATTTGCAGTTCAGTCGCTACTAGGTGGGGGGTTAAGTAGTTTTCGTAATTCTGTGGTCTCGTTAATTAAGTGGGGGGAATACAGTCGACCTAAGCGACTCAATAAAAAGTTGTTTTGATGTGGTGGTTCAAACTACGGCTTGGGTTATGTGGAGATTTAGAAATCGAGTTTGCTTTGATTTTAAACCTCCTCGGAAAGACATTCTCATGGATGGTATAAGGTTTCCTCACACTCTTTGATTGGTAATAGAAATAGAATTTTTAAACCATAGTGGTTCAATTGGATTTGTGATCCAAAATCTTCTTGGTAGTTTAATGAAAATGAAATGCCGTTTTAAAAAAACTCCTCCTATCCATAAATGTGAAAGCATAACTTAACCTTGAAACAGCCACTAATGTAATTACGGATGAAAAAGCGCATTGTACATTGTTCTACGTTGGCAATACTAAGAAAGATAATCAAGTACGAATCCTGGACGTAAAATATTAAAACATATCAACTGAGAACAATAAATATACACCTTCAAAGCGTGTTCCTGGTAATTATAGTCACAGGCAGAGGGACGGAGCGACTTAGGAGCCGGGTGTGGCACGGGCGACCCCAGATTTTAGATCGAAGCATTAAAATCTTCGAAAAGTGGCGTTTTGTGGTATGTGCATCCCCAATATTATTTTTGTACTACTATCCTTTTTTACGCTGCAACTTTAGTCACAGGCAAACACTACAATACATACATCAACATATTGAAAACTAACAACAGATACGAACACATGAATTGTTCATTTTTTGGTTAATGAGATGACCAGATTGAAGTATCTTGTTTTCTTATTAGCTAGGTATTCAGCCACATGCTTCTCATACCTCTTAAACACCGTGTCAATTATGGAATTACCGAATTGAGATCTCAACAACGGCTCCATATAAGCTCTCACAACTTTTGCTGCATTTTTCCCGTGTGTGTGACTGGGCTCATCCAAATCATTCATATTTGTGTAATCCGTGTCATTCGGATCCCAATTAACTTCAAAATCATTCAAGCTATCTAGAGAAAATGAGCCTTGAGATTGAATAACGTTTCTAACTTCATCTTCACATGGATAATAGATTGGGATATTGAATGAGTCAATATCTGATTCTTGAACCTGCCCCTGTGGTATTTATGAAAGCACAATTAGTCTATAAGAAATCGGAAGAACCAGATATTTCCAACAAAATATTCTTAGTAAATTTAAAGTTGAGAAATTGTTTACCTCTTTGACCATGTCATGAAGTGATTGTGCAAGTAGTTCCAAATGACGACAACCATCATCACTAGTTGGATCCACTTCACTACGACCAACGAGCGTTAAAACCATTTGCCCACCATATACTAGTTCCTCAGAACGTAATCGTAAAAAGTTTGTGAAGTCGGTAATAAATTGCTTTCCATACGCTTGGATAACATTTGGAGGGCTTGTCTTTGCCATGTATACATGCGATGTGTTATTTTCAAGGCTTTCAGGTACCTATCACATTTCGCAGGAACTATATTTAGCATTGAAATTATTTTCTGTTTGTAAAATTATATGTTTGGCAATAAGCTATTAAGCAAACCTGAGAAAGCCAATGAACACTATAAGAGGAGTAGACAAGATGCAAACTTTGGTCCGGAAAGAGTCTCTCATAGAAGGAGCCAGGAACAGCTGAAACAAAACAAGGGCCAACATTTTCTCCCTTCTTCTTATGCTTTTCATAAAAAGCGGGTAACATTTTGAAAAGGTTATTGAAATCATTCCCAAAGAGGTCATTTAAGCATACTTGAATTTGTGGTGGTGTACGTTTATTTTCTTTACACACCTCAATGAATATATCTATTATGTTAGATGCAACCAATAGAGTATTTTTGCCAGAAGAGCAGCCTAGATCGGCTATCTTGAAACATTGATTGAACACGACATCATCATTAGTAATTGCCTTGATTGTATCTTTGAGAACCGGTAGCGTTTTTAGTATCCCGGTTTCCTGAAGGAAAAAAAAAAAAAAAAAAAAAAAAAACATAGATGTTAAGACACAATTGTTAAAATCATAAACTACTCATCAATGGTATGTGTTACATATATTGCTCGTCACTCAAAACGTAAAACATGTTCACATATTCACAGAAGTATACGATTTGTACTGAAGTAAATTGGAATTAACATATAAACCTGCATTAACGAGTTGTTGGCATAGCTTGATTCTCCGACACCCGATTTCATGCGTAGGAAGTTTATCAACGCCATGCTTATTTCTCTTAGCTCTATAGTAGTGTGGCCTTCTACCTTCTTTAAATATGCCACATACGTGTTTCTCGTGTTTTGAGGTGTTTGAACGTGGGGTTTTAATAATTGATCTCATAAAATATTTAATGTTTAAAAGGGAGTAGTAATAGGGCTAATGTATTTAAAATGTATCTTATTTGTCACAAATTTGAGGGGTAAAATGGTTCGAAAATACACCGGAGTGACGAAATTTGAAAGTTTAGTATATGAAATTGCAAAAAAAAAAAAAAAAAAAAAAAAAAAAAAAAAAAAAAAAAAAAAAAAAAAAAAAAAAAAAAAGTTACATCGACCTGAAATTTGTTATAAGTAAGATATATTTTAAATACATTTACATGTTAAAAAGGAATATAAAATCAATTCACATGTTTAAAAGGAACGTAAAATTTGAATTACTATATGGTCCTGTTTAGATTCGGTCCCCCGTCAAATTGCAATAGAAAAAAAGACATGTACATATTAATAACGATGGTATGCATACGATTGATTGTTTTTTTTGGATGTTTGGTAACTTCCAATAGAAAAAAGACGTAAAAACATGTAAATCGCCATCCGTGCAAAACAATGGCGAAGCTAGACTAAGGGGTTGCTTGGTTGAAATGAGGGAATAGGAAAATGAATGATAATGATATGACAAAGAATACAATGAGGTGTTCTTATTGTACTGGTATTGCTTGGTTGAAATATTAAGCAATGACAATGAGTGTTATTTTATTTATTTTATTTTTTTTATAAATGTTATAAACGTGAATATTTTGTAGTTATTTATAGTAAACTGAAAAATATAACAACTATCCTACAAATGTAATCCAAGGTGTTAAATTTTCTCTCCNGTCCCCCGTCAAATTGGAATAGAAAAAAAGACATATGTACATATTAATAACGATGGTATGCATATGATTGATTGTTTTTTTTTGGATGTTTGGTAACTTCCAATAGAAAAAAGACGTAAAAACATGTAAATCGCCATCCGCGCAAAACAATGGCGAAGCTAGACTAAGGGGTTGCTTGGTTGAAATGAGAGAATGGGAAAATGAATGATAATGATATGACAAAGAATACAATGAGGTGTTCTTATTGTACTGGTATTGCTTGGTTGAAATATTAAGCAATGACAATGTGTTATTTTATTATTTTTATTTTTTTTATAAATGTTATAAACGTGAATATTTTGTAGTTATTTATAGTAAACTGAAAAATATAACAACTATCCTACAAATGTAATCCAAGGTGTTAAATTTTCTCTCCGCCAAAATTACGCCATGAAAAAGCATAAAAAATCAACATTTCTACTTCAATTCTTACCCTAAATTTGTTCTAATATGATAAATTGAATCAATAGTATAGATTACACTGTTCTATCCATTTAAATTTTGTTTTTTTCGTCAAGTTTAATATTCTTGAATTGTTACTGTTGCATTGTTCCTGCCAAAAAATGTCCAATAAAAAATGTTCATCTAAGTGGCTAGTGAGGGTTCCGATGAAGTATAATGATCATGTGGTGAGCAATTTGAGTCAGAAACGCAATGAGGAGAAGGTAGAAGTGGATAAAGGGTAAATTAGGGTTCAAACGGAAGAAAGGTGTGATGAATTTGGGGAAACTAATAGGGATGAAGATGGAGGGGTGTTTGGATGTGAAGATGAGGAATTGAACTCCTGTGATTAACCAACTGTAAGTCTGCATGTGAATACTTTTGATGAGAATGGTGATAAGCTGTGTACAGCAGCACATCATCCCATAATCTCCTCCTTGTTCGAAACACCATCGAACGAGATTATTATCCGGTAGTTACGGATAGCCATGTTACTTAAGATGATTATATCCCCTTCATCCCAACATGCTGAATATTATGAGATAGTTCGTAGCCATCGGGCGCACATGTTTAAAGTTATTTCGTGATCTTATACATTACGGTATTCCTCTCACAAAATACATGTTGCTTCTCCTTGCAAGTCTAATGAACCAGTCATGTGACCATCACTGGTTGGTATTATAGCGCGTGATAAAATATCTCGGGTTTTATCCAACATATATTTTTCGTGAAGAGAAAAATAACATCACTAAGCATATAATTAAAGAACAAAATATTGTTGTTATATCATGCATCTGCAGTTTTTACTAAAGACAAATATTGAATTCAATCATTTTATCGTAATGGCTACTAAACCCTATCATTTCTCCAATTACACTAGGATCCTGAAAAACGTATTACGAGGTACCTCGCTAGGGCGTAAACTAGCTTGTATCTGTTTTTAGGTAGGTGCCTTACCGCACCAATTATCTCCTTGAGACAACTCCTAGGGTTGAGACTCTGAAACCAATCGGGCATATTTAGTTTCCCATGCAACCTTGGGTCCGCTATGGCAGAATGCAAATAGACCCTACCATAAATGCCAATGGTCTTGCTAATCATTGGCTTCTGCTAGGGCATATGATCAATGATTCCAGGGGCCACCTCTCCCGCGTCAGCCATGTACCCACAGACAACGTGCTAGGGCATCAACTGTCTACAGGGTATGAGCTAAGAGAGTGGAAACAATTTATGGATGACACATTAGTCTAAGATTACACATTGGGTAAGACCTTCAGACTCAATAGTCTACTAGTTTTTTCTTTTTATATCTAATAATTAAACAAGTTTCTTTATGAAAACTTGTTTTACGTATGAACTATTTTTTTTAAAAAAACTTGTTTTACGTATGAACTATGCATGAATTCATACCACGATTTCTTGAGTTTTAAAACAAATCCATTGTGTAATAAAAGAGTGTCTAAACTCAGGTTACCCGTCCCATGCCTTTTTAGTTAGATAAATACTAATTCATAGACATTACCATTTTATTACGTGATCTTATTGTCAGAGACCTAGTGCTTAAGTACACCCCTTTCTCTTGACTTTAATAGAGACGCCCGGTTTTATTATGTCCTTAGATAATACCGGTTGTCATATTATCTACCGTATAGCATGCATATTAAACATAATAAAACATCTTTGACATAGCCAAACTATTATCTAATGTTGATCCCGAGAGCCACTGTGGGATTCAACCTGGGTCCGTAAAACAAGACAGTGAAGCAAGGAATGAAGGCTTCTTTTGACTCTATGTCTTCTTAGCATCGCCCACAATACTCCTCGCTTCTAGTGGATCTCCATTCCTAAGTGCTACCACTGAGTCTCCTCTCTCTTTGTGCTCCATAGGCCGTTCTACCTCGTGTGGGCTTACTTGTGTCATGTCCGTTTTTGGTTTTCATTCATTTAAAATAAATTACCCTGCCATACACCCAAAATTAAAATATAAACTTAACTACAACTACATCACAACCTCACACTTTATAGTTTGGTCTTAGGCTTAGGCTCGTGTTATGCATAATTTTAAATTAAGTTGGAAAATACTATATAATAAAGTATAGGCGAAACACTTGAGGTATGATTCTCTAGAACCTACTACACATGCACATGCATCTCATGTGTAGCCCATCCTAATACTGTGAATCACGAGATTCACCTATATTGTTGCATACTAATGCAAGCTGTCATTATTCGGGAATCACGATTCTTAACTTATTGCTTCATATTGCCTGTTCAACAAATTTTATTTTAAAATTTATAAACCCTATTATGGTTTCTGAAAAACTTAAAATTTTAAAAATTTGTGACTTAGGTAACTAGTAATCCTAAATCACCATATTTAATTTTGAAAAAATTTTTTATGTAATTTTTAATAAAAAATTTAATTTCTGAAGTCCCCGGGTTATGACTTAAACCCTAGTTTTCATATTCATAAATCCCATATTCCGAATTAGGTGAAACTAAATCTTTCACCGGTTTATGGAAACCTCATGCTTTCGGGTAAAGGGGATACCCATGATAAATTTTATTACTCCAAAAAATATTTAAGTACATAGGATGTGGGTGAATCTCACATCTAACCCGTTACAAAGACGGGAAACAAACGCACCAATTGTGCTTCAAACAAAAACTAACATAAGAAGGACAAACCAATCTTATGAACAACTACAATAAGGACAAGAAATAAAGTTAATGTTTAAACTGACCACGAAGATTAGTATCCATCGCATCACAAAACGCCCGCTGTTTCGGAGTTAAACCTTGAAGGTCATAAGTATCATATAGATCATAATCTTCAACCTCATGTAAACTACCATTATATGCACCTCCACTAGTCATGAAGCGAGAAGTCTCGTTATAAAAATCCTCGACTTCTTCACTGTGTGAGTCTTCCCCTTGCATTTCCATAGTAGAACTAGGTCCACAGACCGATGTCACATTAGCTTCCTTTTGCACACGAAGCGGCTTTCCATCATCACCTAATAGCACAAGCTTCCCATCAAGCATTTGACTTTCTATATTATTAACCCTATCAACTAGAGATGTAGTACTTGGACTACCAAATGAATCACTAGGTGTACTCGCGTGTTTATCCTTGTTCCCATTATCTTCCACTAGGCGCTTCTCATGCGAACTTGAAGATTTACGACCCTCTCCTTCCTCCTCATCTACTAGAGTTCAAAACATCAAACAGGTTCGATGTGGAAGGAAACCTCATGCTTGGTCACCAAGATTCATGCCTGTCGATTTTCTTGTTCCCATCTAGCCAGGATCCCTAAAATCGACCCACCTAGATTTGGGCAAACCCTAATTTATCTTTCTTGTTTGGGTAAAACAAGAATTAGGGTTTTTTATGGATTAGGGTTTGCGATTGACTGAATTAGGGTTTCTTTCAGGTTTTGATCCCGGATACTCTTGTATCCTCATAAAGTTGGAAACTTTAGTGTTTAGGAAACCCTAAAGATTCGATCTTTATGTGATCTAAAACCCAAAACCCTAATCTGATTATATATAATATTGCGTCTATTGTTTTATCATCGTCTGACTTGAAATTCTCATACTAATGTATGGAGTGATGATATTGCATCCATTATTTTATCATCGTCTGACTTTGAATTCTCACAATAATGTTGGAGTGATGGGATCTGGAGGGTGCCAATTAATGTGTGACGGGGTATAAGAAGAATTCCCAATAACATAGCATTTTCTTATTCCCAGGTGGGGCATACGTATGTTATTATTCTACAAAGAAGTTTAATGGGTTTTAGGCCCCATGAATTCGGGGGCACTGTGCACCAACTCATAGAGGCCCTCTGTAGTTTATATATACGATCTATATGTGTTAGGTCACCATATAGTAAACACAAGTATTGGTTTTTGTAGAAATGAGATGAGAATAGAGTTTGGTTGATTAGATCAATATGAAAGGTAAAAGTGCAAGAGTTTTCTTAAGATAATGAAATAACCAACAAGTGAAATGTTTTACATGAGGTCCTATTTATAGGTGAGGAATAGGGCAACACTCCCTTCCTCCCTATCTTGTCTAATTCGTGGGCTTTGAGGCCCATTGGACGTTTACATGGACTTCATACATAACATAAGTAAAGTAAATATAGTAGCAACCTATTACATGTTCTGAAATAACCGAGACTTGATAAATAGTAATAAACTTAGATCATAACAATCTCCCCCTAAGGATCGGTTATGAGGGAGTGAGATTCGTCACGGTCATCGAGGTTGCTAGACGTCTTTATCTTTATCTTTAGTTGTTGACTTTCATAGCTTTAGACGTCTTCAAAAATTTGTTAGTTGAAATGATTCATCGTTCTTTGTTCTTTGTCTTTTGATGATGTGATAGTGATCAAGTGATGTAATCTGCCATTCGTCACTCTCTTAGACTCCAGTGGATCTGCGCCTTTCCACCATGCTCATACATCTTTGATGTTTGAAACTTTCATATGCGTGTAGCTCTCTTTTCATTGATGAAGATTCTTAGTGTTGACGTAGAATCCTTCTTTGAACATTGTTTTGTTTTAGATTGTTGTCTTTTCACTTTGTAGATTCTTTTGTTTGGCATAGAATCTTTCTTTGACTTATACGTTGCTTTGATCTTTCATGAGAGCTTTCATAATAGTTGAGATGCAAGTATGAGCATGTGGAAGTTGGTGTTTCAAGATGGTGGTTGTACCTGCATTAAAACAGTTAGCAATAAAATATCCGGTACTTACAGGTTCGGAATTAGAATTCGTCAACAGCATAGTGTGAAGACTCCTTCTAATCCTTACCAAGGCCGTTCCTAATCGGATACCCCCTAGAGGGCTTACACAGACATACATAAGTACACCCACGATTAGGTGAGTCACTGGAGATCACCCCACGACTGTAGACCGTTTGAAACCATCGTAAACACTAAGCGTAATCCACAAGGAATCTCCAAAGTGACCTGCTGTCAGGGCTGTTTGATGTTGACCCTGGCAGGATTTCCATTCAATCATTCGAGAAATACATAAGTAAATCCCTCATAAACGTTCAAGGCAGATTGCTAAGATCTGCGTAGGACTCGATGGTTTACACTTAGCGTCCAATGATGTAAGACACTAGTGTAGAGGTTTTATGTGTTCCTAAGAGATCTTTTATGTTATCTCATGACTCTAGACTCGATAAGTGCACATTTGGTTTCCTATGCGGAGGCATGGAGCAGAGGGCCTCCTGTTTCAATATCAACCATCTCTAATAGACGTTTGATAGATTACACTGGTTCCCCGTGAGAATGAAACAAACCTCTTTTGAGAGATGCCTGAGTGGCTAAGAAGGTTTAGTGCATTGCGTCACTGGGTCCATGACGTCTTTTATCTTCAATACCGGTGTCGCCTTAGCAACTACCAGTAGCATATGAATTGAACCCGGTGTCTGCCCTAAGGTTGAATAATTGGAGGGCTATTTCTTTTCACCCTTTTCTTTCATTTTCTTTTTAATTCTTCAACCCCTTCTTTCTCCTTTCATTCTTTTCTCCTTTTGTCATATCATACCTAAGGACTTCTAATTTCTAACTATTGGTGATGTCCTTGGGTAGATCCCTCCGGTTCTGGCGGATCATAGGACAGTTATTCCTATCCTTAGTCACCTTGTAACTCCATGACTATCCTATTGATGCCTTTGAACCAAATCTTTGAAAATCTCTCAAAGTGTTTCTGAGTACAAAATCTTTTGTTAACACTTTGAGGTTTGAGATTTCTTATGAAGGACTCCCCCTCCACATATGCTTATGAATGTTTTCAGAAATTTGCATATGCGGGAAGAGTTGGCACTTTTTGAATTGATCCACTCTTAATAGACATGTACCCGAGGGACACGTTTACGTTGCTTAGTTAAAGGGATGCATTATCAGTTTTTTAGGTGATAACTAGCCCTAACAACTAACTTGAAGTTGTTAACATTCCTATAAGGAAGTTAGACCCGTCAAAGTAAACGTCTAAAAAGAGTTTCTCGAAACGGTACTTTCTACTCGGATAAATCCTTTCGAATACTAACATTTGTTGTTTCGTCAATTCATGGGTCAATTTTGAGTCGAGCTCGCACAAGATAAAACTTTTGACATCATATTTTAATCACCTTTTCATCTTCTCCCCCTCAAAAATAGCATATTAAATGTTGTTTTTGTATACGTTTTTGATTAAAATATGCCTTTTTGAGTCTTATGGCGAGAAATTAATCAAGACTTTTAAGATTTAGAACGATGTTTTTGATCAAGTACTCCCCCTCAATAAGTGATTACTTATTGAGGTGTAATACTTGTCTTTTGAGCAGAATTGTAGAAATCATGAAAAGTTTGTTAATTCAACTCAAAAGTAAGAAGCTTTCGCTCCTTATTATGAGGATTGTGGCACTGATGCGTACCACAGGGTCCTTTAAGTACAAAGTGCGGGTTGTACACTGTTATGTGTGCACAAGCCGTTGTAATATACAAATCAATCCATATAATGAAAATATTGAAATGTTGGTACCAGAAAAATGGGAGCTGAGGTTCATCAATAGGCTAAGCATCAAAAGTCTGTAAACTGAGGATCAGGTCGTCTGAATGTCAAGACCGGAAATGAAGGTCGAACACCGATATAGCTTTCCAATCTCCTGATCTGCTCACGATGGTACAGCCTTTCTTCAATGGTGTGAACAAAGTTGCGAATCATTCTGCATCCATTAGCTTTCCACCTAGTCTCTTGACCCTCTTGTAACCTCTTCTTCTCATCAACCAATCTTTCAGCCAACTCTTCACGAACTCTTCGAAGTGTCTCATCACAGAACTTCGGAATTTCATCGAACCTCATAAGACGAAGTTGATTCTTCTTGTTGAGGTAGGTGATTCCAAACGATGGTTGTTGCACGAGAGTATACTGTGATAATTCTTGAATTCTAGGAAATATGAGCTGTGGTTTGGTGAGGTTGATGTTGTTCTGATAACTTTCAACGCCCAGCTGAAGGTCTTCCAATCTTTCTTGAACTATTAACCGTCTGATGTAGAGAAGTAGAGACGCGATGAAGTTGTATTGTGTTTCCCTTGGGAAGTTGAGCATTTTTCCTTGAACCTTTTCCAAATACATATCTTCGATGTCATTCAGGTTCAGATCTGGGAAGTCTGCTTCACAAAACTTGTATTGCTTCTCATCCAATCTCTTGACGACGATTTCTTTCATGAAAGTGTAGTTGAATCTTCTATCTTCCACGAGTTCCATGATAGCAACGATACGAAGCGGATGCTTGACATTCTCACTTGATGTAAGGTGTAATCTGTGTGTGTAACCAAGTTTTCGTTTGTCATGCCAATGTTGAATACCGAGAAGAGCTTCCCTGTTGTAAGTGACAGCTGATTTGCTGAAAATTGGTGTAGTCTCTTCAATGTCTGGTAAGTCGTATCTGGCAACTGGAACGGAAATCGTTAGTGAGGATGCGTATCGTTCCTTGGAAGTCTCATGAGCATGTTGAAGATATCGGAGATCGTTGTTGAAGAAGTATCGGTATGGGATCTTAGGTTTTTCAGGATAGCCTTGAAGAGGCAATGGCTTTGTCCAGTCTGTGAAGTAAGGAGTCTTGTCTTTCTTTTGCGTGTCGATGTTGGATTCAGGGTTCAGCCAGTCGAACGTGCCAGATAAAGCGCAGGCGATGTTCTCCATGTGGTATTCGAGTTCAACTTTGTTCCCTGATCTTTTCTTCAGAAAGTCAAGTGCATCACGATTGATCCTTTTCAGTTCAGCCTTGGTCAACTTCTCAACTTGAAGTCCCGTCATGATACTTTGAGTAATCTGCAAAGTATTTCCAGGCAGTGGTTCATCGGCTTCAAGTGGAGGTTGTGCTTTGATCATGTCGGTCAACCAATCAGATTTTGGAGCTTCTTCCACATCTAACCAGGAGAATGGAGTGGACTTCTTCTTCTTCTTTGACTTTGTAGACTTCCTTTTCTCCTTGGTCTTTGATGTTGATGATGGTCCAGCTTGAAATTCAGGAGTTGGTGATTCGGGAGTAGGTGATGCGGGTTCTTCCTGAGTGTCAGCTGGTTGAAGCATGAATGGTTCTTCTGATTGAGTTGGACCGGAGCCTGATGCAGGTGCATGTTGCTTTGTTGGTGGAGTCTTGGAAGTCTTCTGTGGCTTTTGAGAAGACGATGGTCCTTTTGATGTCTTTGATTTCTTGCTTTTGGGATCGGCATCAGGATCATCATCCTTCCTTGATCTTTTGTGTTTGCCAGCAGCTTCCTTGCATGATTCTTTTGAGGCAATGGTTTGGAGTGCCTCAAACATCGTTGATTCTTCAGGAGTCTTATCCTCTTTGTCTCTGAGTTTTGCAGCTAACAGGGCTTGTAGTTGTTCTGTTGTGAGGTCAGTTGGTGCTGGTGGAGCCCTGTTGGTTCGGAGATAAAAGGGTGTTGACTGAAGCATTTGTTCAATGCTATGCTTGATCCTGGAGTTCAACTCTGTTCGGACTGGTTCAAGAAGTTCGGACACTGCTGGTTGAGCAATTGCAGCAAGATTGTCAATGAGGTATTCTTCGGTGTATGACTTTATCATGCCACTCATATCAGCTTGTAGGAGTTTTTCAACCAGAGGAGTCGATTCTTTGAGATCCTTGACTTGAGTAGTCAAGGTTGTGACCTGTTTTACTAGCTTATGAACTTGGTCTTTCAAATCTCCATGTTGTGTGTCCTTCTTCTTCTTCCTTGCCATAGCAACAGCGTGCTTGATCTTTTGTGACGCTGTCATAGATGATGAGCTTCCCTTCTTCTTCTTGATTGATTTGCCTTTTGATGTTTTCTTAGGTGGTGGTGGAGATGAGTGGTGTGATGACGATGTTGAAGATGATTCGTGTTCAAGTTCGGATGGAGGAGGAGAAGGATCCCTTGGAGGTGTGCCTTTAGGAATTGGAGGATCCTTTGAAGATGAATGAGGTGGTGTGTTGATGAGTTGATCGGTGTCAAAGAATTCTTCGTCTTGTACATCACTAACCAATCTTTCAGACTCCTCACTTGCTTTCTTTTTCAGTTCTTCTTCTCTTTGAACCTGATCAAGGAACTCAGGTGTGATGAACTCAGAAGGCTCATTCTCCAGTTGTAAGTCTGCAACATCTTCTTCTGTGGCTTCCTTCATTATGACATTCCCTTCTGGATCTTGTTGTTCCGTTTCAATCTGAGTCAAAGTTGTGGAAGGAGGAGCTAACGTGCTGCTTGACCCACCCTCTTGTGCCTCTAGGTTGAGCGGTCGTTGATGAGGCTGTGGATGTTGGAGATTGAGGAGTGCAGCTTCTCTTAGTTCTTTCAAATGCTGCTTCTCTTCTGCTCTAGGATCGACAATAACGCTTTTCAGTTTGCGTTTGTCGACTAGTGGTTCATCAACTGGTTCATTTGCTTCTTCTTCATCATGAAAATCACCACTGGGTTCATTGATGGTGATCCCTGTACCTTTCTTTTGTTCCTTGTGAAGAGTTTCCTTGCTTATTTGTTTTGCCAGTTCCAGTCCAGGAAACTCTTCTTCATCATCACCTGCTTTAGTTCTTCGTTCGAAGTCTTCCTCATCATCTGACTCAGACCCGAACTCAGATTCTGTTTCCGAAGATGACGATGTGGGTTCATCTTGAATGATTGGTTTTGGTGTGACCTTTCTTCTTTGTCTGGTAGGAGGTTTTGGCGTAGACTTTGATTGTGGTGAGGTTGTTGTACTGCTAGTGCTTCCCGTCTTGCCACCTCTTTTGCTACGGGTTTGAACTGTGGAAGCTGGTTCTTCTTCTTCACCGGTGTATCCGACTTTCCCAGCTTGAAAGGCTTTGTCATAGATTTTGAAGTTTTGAGTCTTTTGAATCCTTTCATCCAGAAAGTAGTCTGGAATTCTCATTCCCTTGGTCCTTGTAACAAACTTGATGGTTTTGACGAAGGAGATCCTGTAGTCTTGGTTGTAGATGTCTTTGGGTTCTGTGGGATCATGCATTCTCTTGATGTAGTCAGGTGTTTTCGCACAGAAGTGTTCGATGAGCATCTTTGTGAACCTGACGAACGGAATCACGCTCCTTTCACGATCGGTTTGAATGTGATGGATCATGTCGCTCATTATGGAACTTGCGAAGTTGATCGGTTTCATGCTCATCATTCCCCAAAATACTTGCAGGTGCTCCAATCGTGGATGTTCGTGACCACTCTTCCTGCCGGCAATAGATCTAACAATCAACATGTAGAACGTTCTCCATGGTTGAGGTAGATATTTAATGTTGAATCTTGACCGACGGATGAGAAGTAGTTCATCTTGAACATCGTATCCTAGATCAATGAGATAATCCAGGATTTCAATTTCGGTTAGCATGGGATGAAACTCTTTAGGTGTAGGTAACATGAGAACGGTTCGAAGAACATCAAGGTCTACGGTGTATTCCTGACGATCCAGCTTGATAGTGAAAGATTCATCGTCCAAGTTAGCCCGAGCAGTGTACCAGAATTGATGAATGTAGAAGATTGGAACTGATGTAGACTTTGTAAGCATAGGTTTGCAGGGATGAGCCAGTAGTATGTCTTTAAAAATCTTGCACGTATCTTCGGGAATGCGAAGTTTGTTGAAGTCAATACGTGGATTGTTTTGGCCTATGGTGATGTTGTAGTTGGCAGGGACAACCTCTCCAAGTGTGAATAGTGGTAGAGTTTGTTCTGGGACAGATTCAGTGTGTTCAGCCATTGTGTTCTGTAAATGTAATGTCATGAAATCAAACATCCAGATTCGTTAATCATTAGTCCGCATTCATGTTTGATATACAAAGACATACAAGTTATATGTTGCATTTGTGGTTCATTTAATTATCAATTGTGATGTGATAATAATTGCAATTTAACATATATATCTTAAGACATAGAAATGAGACATTCAAAGCACAATACGTCTAAGAAATACATGTACATTAATACTACACAAGCACAAGTCAATAATCATGGTAACAACATAAACATCACACACATTCATGAGCATTCATTCATTATACATGTTTTCGAAAAGGTTACAAAACAAAAGAATTCTCAAAAATAATGTTAAGTGTGATCTCGAAAACATGACATTTAGTGTTCTCGATAACAATTACTAAGTTTGTTCTCGATAACTTTTGTACAAGTGTGATCTCGATAATTTCATTAGAAAGGATCTCGATAACTTGACGGACAAATGTTCTCGATAACTCAACGAGTAAGGGTTCTCGAAAACACATTTATGTATGTTCTCGATAACTTTGAAAGTTCTCGAAAACTTGTGATCTCGATAATTTTGGGATCTCGATAATTTTGTTGAGAGATCTCGATAACTAAGTTTTTGAAAAATTCTTATACAAGAATTTTCGAAATCCCTGAAGACATACGTTTTCTTAGAAAAGTTTGATTCCTTGAATGAACACCTGATGAAATGAGTATGAATCAACAGTTAGAATCACATCAAAGGCAAATTCATAAGATTTAGAAAAAACATAACGAGCCTTAATTTATCTAGAACACAAAATTCGAATAATCATGTCGTAATACCAATGAAACTTATCAATTAACACTTATAGGAACACATATTGACAATATAATTAGACTCAATAACAAAACTATGAAAACGCCTAATTCGAACATAAACCCTAACTTTCTAAATCATGCTAACGAGATGAAATAAAGCAATTAACAAGCATTGGCATGAAATAGACTCACAAACAAACATATCCCACCTCAATAATTAAACAAAACAACACCCTATCAAGAATACCTAAATCGTATAAAACCCTAACTTTCGAAATCCTAACAAACGTGTTAGATGTTATGATTAAATGTTCCTGGCATGTTTATAACACTATTAGCAACAAAAGCCCTATGAAACATCAAGCAAGAAACATATAAATCACGTTCATACAAGATTATCGAAACCCTAGATCTAGAAACTGAAATTGCGAACAATCAAGCCATAGATAAGTTAATTCCTTGAATACCTTTTATTAGAATAGTCCAAAGATCATAAAACAACTTACGGTTTGAAGATTAGATGCGCGGATTTTTGATTTGATTTAGAGCCGTTTGATAGAAAAGGGGTGTGTTTGTTTTTGTATTTTTGTTATAATGAAAAAAAAAACGGGGGTGTTTGTTTTGGTTATGGTTTTGGAAAATTTTGTCATTTTGGCAAAACTAGTCCCTTAACTACAAAACATTCATTTAAAAGTCCAAAAGCTTTAATATATAACGGTTTAATGCAACGACCGTTAATGACAAAGACATACTAGGCTAAAAGGAAATAAGAAAAGTAGTAAAATAAATGATACGAGGAAAAACCTGTAAAGTTCCACCATTATTACAAGATAACATCATTACTTTTGAAATATGCAAGTACACATGTTTGAACAAGATTTTTGAATTTTGAAGAACATTTTCTCCCCCTCAACACTTGGTATGAAAATTGTGAAATTTTTGATAAACCAAAGTGTTGATGAAGGTAGTGTATTTGCATTTTAAAACGAGAGAAAAATATAAACTATAAAACATAAAAAATGTAAAATCTTTTTGGTATTTTGAAGATTTTTTGATTTTGTATTTTTGTTTAGATAAATATTTGCAAAAATAGTTTTGGTATTTGACTCAGTTAATTGTTTCAAGAAAAGAGTTTAGGTCATCTGTAGTCAAACACCGCATACCAATCCGGTGGACCAGTTCAGCGAACCTTGAGGGAGCTAAAGGTTTTGTGAACAAATCTGCCAGTTGGTATTCAGTACCAACGAAATATAACTCTATTGTACCCTTTTCAACATGCTCCTTGATGAAGTGATATCGGAGATCAATGTGCTTAGATTTTGAATGTAGAACCGTGTTGCAGGAGATTGTTATCGCACTTTTCGAGTCACAGTACATCGGAATATTGTTGAATAAGTAACCGTAGTCCATTAGTTGTGTACGCATCCAAATGACTTGTGCACAACAGGCAGACATGGCAACATATTCAGCTTCTGTTGATGAAAGTGAGGTGCAATCCTGCTTCTTTGATTGCCAAGACACAAGTTTATCTCCAAGAAACTGCAAACCACCAGAAGTACTTTTGCGTGTATCCATATACCCTGCATGATCAGCGTCTGAAAAAGCTATTAGTTCAAAACCGGAATCCTTCGGATACCAGATCCCCAAGTGAATGGTTCCCTTTACGTATCGAAGGATTCTCTTAGCCTCATTGAGGTGACGTTCAGTAGGACTGGACTGATAGCGAGAGCACATAAATACAGCAAATACAATATCCGGTCTACTAGCGGTGAAATACATGAGTGACCTAATAATACTTCGGTATTTTGTGGGGTCAATTGGTTTCCCATTTGGATCCGCATCTAACTTAGTTGTGTTGGCCATAGGAGTATTGTAAGTATCACAACTGGTCATTCCATGTTTCTTAATTATCTCAAGAGCGTATTTGGACTGATTTAGGAAAATTCCACGGGGTGACTGATGAACTTGTAGTCCTAAGAAGAACGTAAGTTCACCCATCATTGACATTTCAAAATTTTGTTTCATTAATCTGGCAAAAGCGTTTGAGTACTTTTTATTAGTAGAACCAAAAATAATGTCATCGACATATATTTGCACAATTAAAACATCTTCCCCGTGTTTTTGGATAAACAAAGTTGGATCTAATAAACCTTTAGTGAAAGAATTAATAAGCAAGAAAGCAGTAAGTTTATCATACCACGCCCTGGGTGCTTGTTTGAGACCATAGAGAGCCTTCTTAAGTCGGTAGACATGATTCGGGTGCTCTGGGTCGACAAATCCCTCTGGCTGACTAACGTATACCTCCTCACGTAATTGACCGTTCAGAAATGCAGTTTTCACATCCATTTGATAAACGACCATGTTTTTGTGAGCAGCGTATGCCAAAAATATTCGAACAGCTTCAAGTCTAGCCACTGGTGCGAAAGATTCCTCAAAGTCAATTCCTTCCTCATGAGTATATCCTTTAGCTACCAAACGTGATTTGTTACGAATAACCGTGCCTTCTGCGTCCAATTTGTTTTTTTAAATCCATTTTAGCCCAATGACATAAACCCCATCCGGTCGTTCACATAATTCCCAAACTTCAAGGCGTTTGAATTGGTTGAGTTCCTCTTGCATTGACTCAATCCAGTTGTCGTAAGTGAGAGCTTGTTTGATGTTTTTAGGTTCTTCATGATAAACGGTTAGAGCATAAATGCAATGTTCGGCATCGGAGTGAAGTTTCTGTCTAGTCATAACTAGAGTTGTTGGATAACCAATGATATTGACGATTGGATGGTCACGAGTCCAATGATGTGTTGAAGGGTGAGGGTTATGAAACTGCTGCATATTAGTTGATTCCAAATTGCGTGTTGACGACTCAGCAATATCAGAAAGGTTCGGAGTTAGAGCAAACGGATTAAAGAACGCATTTGGATCATAATTTGCAGGTTCGGGTACTTGTGGTAGATTCAGATCTTCTGTTGGGTTGTCTGTGTTGGAAGCGGTTTGTTCGGCTATTGTTGGTGATTCAGTTGGGAGTGCATCGGGTGTTACTATTGTTGTTGTAGTAACCGATTTATCACGTACTTGAATGTTATCAGGTTGAGCAGCGGAACTTGTGGATACATCTGGTGCACGTGTCTCAAATGAATCATCGAACAATGGAGAAAACAATGTTTCCAATTCTTTACAAGTTAGTGACAATGGTGCAGCTGAAGAGTCTGGAAAGTTAAGACGGTTGGTTGCGGGTCCTAAGCTGTGTTGCTCAGAAGCCATTTTTGTGAGCTCATCGAAATTAGCATGAATAGTCTCCTGAATTTCTCTAGTACGACGGTTGTAGATTCGAAAACCTTTTGAGTTTTCACAATATCCAATGAAGATACCGACGTCAGGCTTTGCTTTAAGTTTACCAAGATCATCACGATCATTATTTGGATAGCATAGAGAACAAAATACATGAAAGTGTTGAATATTAGGCTTGAGTTTGTGAACAATTTCATATGGTGTGACTTTATGACGTTTATTGATCATACAACGATTTTGGGTGTAACATGCGGTTGAGACGGCTTCTGCCCAAAGATAATCTGGTAATTGAGCATTAATGAGCATCGTTCGTGCGGCTTCCACTAACGTTCTGTTGCGTCTTTCGACCACTCCATTTTGTTCGGGAGTCCGTGCAATTGATGTTTGATGTTCAATTCCAACTTTCTCAAAATAAGTACGAAGAGTTTGATTCTTGAATTCAGTTCCATTGTCTGTCCTTACGATTCTGACTGTGTTGCGAAGTTGAACCTGAATTTTCGTGAGAAAGGTGATTATCATCGATGGAGCTTGATCTTTGCTTCGAAGAAAATAGACCCAAGTCCATTTGGAGAAGTCATCAACAATCACAAGAATATACCGTTTCCCATTGATCGTTTGTACTCGCATTGGTCCTCATAAATCCATATGAAGAAGTTGAAGAACATGATCGGTGCTAGGTTCTGGTTTAGAACTTAGATGTGCACGTTTGCTCTTTCCTTGTTCACAAGCGGGACATAAGTGATCTTTTGCATATCGGAACCTTGGAAGACCGTCAACTAATTTATGGCGAGCAAGATCAGTCATAGTTTTGAAGTTGAGATGAAACATTCGTTTGTGCCATAACCAGGATTTTGTCGATTCAACCTTTGAAAGTAGACAAATGGGAGAGGAAGCGGTCATGTCGGACATTGAAATTGTATAAAGACTGTTTCCACGTGTGCCTGACATAAGATCATTTCCTTGTAAATCACGAACAAAACAAGTTTTCTCCCTGAATGCAACTTCCAGATCACCATCACAAAATTGACCGACTGAAAACAGATTGTGACCGAGGCCTTCAACATAATAAACATGACTAATTTCGATATTCCCACTGACATAATCCCCATATCCCATAATTGCAGCGAAATGATCATTCCCGAATCTGACAGTACCAATGAACTTTGAGACAAAGTTTCTTAACAGTTTGAGATTGCCTGTCATGTGTCGGGAGCATCCGCTATCAACAATCCAGAGAACAATTTGCACCACCTACATCACACAAAAGAGACGACGATGGTACAATGGTAAGGGTGGAAGCCAAAGAAGTTGCGGGTTCCGTTGGGTTAGAAGGACACATATTAACAATTTTAGGAATCCATTTAAAGTTATGTGTTCTTTGTAACCAACGTTGCCAATTCCAACTAGATTTTGCTTTCTTCTTAGTGAATTCGCTAAGTGATGGCATGTTTCTAGAATTATTGTTCGCAACTATTGGGGTGACTACATCATTCTTGGAAACTACACAAGGCATAATTCCTAGCACAGATTTTGAAGCATTAGTGGGCCTAGATTTTCTGCCTGATGTACGTTTCTTAAAACGAGATAAAAGAGAATTTGCAACACACTTAGAGTGATCACCAGACAACATACTATTTCGACAAAACACACATGAAGCATTAACATTCAAAGCATTTAAAGGTTCATCATTCGTTACACAAAGATTAGGATTACAATTGGCCAGATCAGAATCTAAATCTAGTGCAAGATGAGTTTTATTCAAAGTCTTAGGGTGTTCTTCTACTTCAGAGGCTTCTAGTGTCTCTCTTTTACGTTGCAAAATCCTATTCTTCCTTTTCATACGTTTACGCTTAGATCTGCTAACGCTAGGAGTGGCAACTATTCCTATAGAAGTGGAAGGATCCATATTAGACTTCTGAGTGTGTTGTTCTACATTGGTTATGTCTAATGAGTACATTCCTCGTGCAACTACTATAGTGTTGACAGATTTTCCTTTTTCAAGTTCACGTATTTTCTCTTTCAACTCAATGATAATGTGCTGTTTATCTTGAATTTCACTGTCGAGCTTTCTGTTTGAATAGAGATAGTTATCTCGACTCTTTTGCCAATAGTCTGTAACTTCTTGCAATTCTGCAATTTCCTTTTCATATTTTGAAATTTGACTTTTTAATTCCTCATTTTCTTTTTGAAAGGATGTGGAAGTGTTAAGACTTTGCATTTTCAGTTCGAAATCAAGACTTCGATTTTGACACCATTCAAGTTTTTTGTTGAGTTGAAAAATTTCTTTAGAAAGTTTGTTTTGCACATCATCATTGTGTTGTCGGATATTCATGTTTTCATCTTTTAATGCCTCAATTTGTTTAGATAACAACTCAATATCATCACAGTGATCATCAACAAGCATTGAAGTACCATACTCATAAAGAGAATTCATAACCACAGATATTATGTCAGCACTAAGAACATGTTCCAAGAGTCGATCAGCTTCTTTTTGTAAAAATTGATTTTGACGTTTTTGCTTTAAAATCGCTTGTTCAGTTTCTTGAAAAACATTCATCATAGATGAGACTTCTTTTTGCAGTTCCTGTTCCCAGCGGTTAGCACATAGACGCAAGTGTTGAACAAGAGGTAAAAACTATTTTTGAAACACTTCTCTTTTTTCTCTCTCATGAGGAGTAGTAATAGTAAAAACCGTTATTTGAGAGTTACGTTCTATTGCTTGATCTAAAAGTTCAATATCTCCCTTGAACGTATCAAAGTACCGTAGTACACGACAACGAGTAGGAAGAGGTTGAAGTTTTTCATTGTTTGATAAAGGACCGTTAATTTGCACTACTGGTGTGACAGGAACTACGGGAGAAGTAACCTCTTGAGGTTTGAGAATGTACCATGGTTGTTCAGATTTCTCTTTTTGAGTAGTAAAACTCTCGGTTAAAGGAGGTATTTTGGAGTAATCAAAAGGTATGTTATATATAATGTTTTCCATTTTTGATTGACTCTCTTCTTCAATTTCATTTTCTTCCTCACAATCATATACAACAGTACGAACAACAGTATCGTCAAAGAAATGATCTGCACTATATAACTTTAGAATCTCTTTGAGTGCTATTCGTAAAAAACATGGTGATTCACTTCCTATTTCAAAGCCGTGAGCATTGTTTGTTCGTTTTACTGAAAACTTTTGAATCGTTGTAACTGAATTGCCAGTTTTATATACGACATTTTGAAATTCTTTAAGCTTGTGTTCCAATTCAAGAATCTCATCAATGTATGACTTAACTTTTTCTCTGGTTTTGCGTTTATGTTCTTTGAACTCAGCTTGACAATTTGACAACTCAGTTTTAGTTTTTAAAATGACTGCATCAAGTTGTGTAATTTGTTGTTTGTGTTCAAACGCTTGTTTTTCCAATTCAGAAGTTAAGTTGTTTTTAGATTCCATTATTTTAGAAATTTGATGTTCTAACTCCTTTTCTTTAAGATAAGATTTTTGAAAAGCAACTTCAAAACCTTTTTCCCGTTTAACAAGTTTTTCAGCATTTTCCAGTTGAAATTTATAGCACTCAATATCCCTAGTTAATAATGCATTTTTCTCTTTCAATCTAGCATTAAGCTCTTGACATTTAATATTTTGAGATTGACTAGTCATGAGAAGGGTCTGAAGTTCTGAATCTGGACCAGACAAAGGATCAAGATGTTCAACGTGAGCATTGTTATCATTGACATGATTAGTATCCGAATCATCAAATGTGACAACCGGGTTAATTTGATCATAATCATCAAATATAACTTTTGTGTCCATTTGAGTATTCGCGTGTGTAGATAACAATGAATCATTTTGAACTCCTTGTTCCTTTTTAGATGCAGATGCAGAAGGGGAGGCAATTTCATGTATTAGGCATGAGTTAAGATTAGTTACCTGAGATTGACCATCAGTGTCATAGATTGGTCCTGAGTCACTTATGTGGAGTTCATGCATGTTGGCCATAAGCATAACAGCAGCTTCCAGATCTTCCATGTCATCATCGGAATGTGCATTGGCCATGAAGCTGTTGTCGTTAGCATTGTTGTTGCTACGGGCTTCATCTTTGAGAGCTAGGAGTAATGCCTGCTTGTGATACTTGCTGCCTTGAGTTCGTGGTGACGGACATGCAGTTGCCAAGTGACCTATGCCATTGCAGTTTTAGCATCTGATGATTGTATTCCCTGATTCAGTATTCCCAGTTTCAACAAGTTCAGCTCTTTTTTGAGGGACACCACCATTGTTCCTGAATCCTCCATTGTTATTAAACCTTTGTCCAGAATTAGAGTTACCCATATAACCACTCGATCCAAATCTTCCACTGTTACGATTCTGAACTTCAACGTGACCATCGTGAATGACAGCTTGATTCCTTGTATTGGAAGATGTGCGAAGACGATTGTTGGACTTGTTGGAAAATTTGATGAAGGCTCGAGCAATTAGTGCAATTCCTTGGTTAAGACTGTTGAAGTCCTCATCATCATCGTCATCATTAGCAGTGTGTTGTGTAGACAAGGTGTCATTGTTGTCATATTTGGCAAATTGATTTGCAGGAGGTTGCATTGAGGAATCATAAGATGAGTACTGAGATGTGTGGTTTTGAGATGGATAGTTAAGATAAGCCTAATCTGGAGGATAGACATTGTGTTGTAGTGGTGGAGAAGGAACATGTGATTGAGCAACAAGCGCCAAAGAGTTTGTAGGTTGAGGCTGTGAGTAGTTTCCTCTGAGAGCTCGATCTTTGTCCACTTCATGTTGATGGTGTTTCAGATAATCATACAACAAACCATATGGTGTCTCATGAAGATTCTTTGCTTGTCGAACAAACGTCACATACTTCTGCCAATCAGGACCGAGACATCCTAAAAACTTCGTGTTGATAGCAATCTTTGGTAAGATGATATTATGTCTGTCGAGGTCATTAATGATGTTCGTGAAGCGGTGATAATATGACTCAAGTGATTCCATTGGCTCAATCATGAAGTGTGTGTATTCCATATAAAGTTTGGATTCCATGTCCTCTTGATTCAATTGAGTTCCTTCCATTAGGAGATGAACATGTTCCCACATAGCCTTAGCTGTTTTCTAAGCATCAACACTGCGAAAGATCGGATTTGGTATGCCCTGAAGAATATAGATCATAGCATATTCATCTGCTTCTTTGTGAAGTAGTTGTTCAGCAGTAAGTTGAGCGTCAGTGAGAGGTCTTCTTAAATCAGGTACGGGTAGATCAGCATTAAGATCACCAGGGACAAATTTGGTCGGAGTTTCAAATGGACCTTCAGTGATAACTCTCCTCATATATTTGCCATGTGGTTTCTTGAGTTCAAGAAATCGTAGGAATCGACTTGACCACTGTACATAGTTACCGGGTGTGAGCATTGGTGGTGTGTCAAGTGAACCTGCTTCATGCCTTGATTGTTGAGTAGTGATGACTTCACACATTTGGTCAAACCAATGAGTTTGTTTCGATGGTGGAGTGATTTGTTGCATTGGAAAAGGTGAAGACAAAGATGTGATAGAAACACGAAACAAACAAGAAAGTAGCAAACTTTTGCAAAAAATAACGAATGAAAACAAAGATTTTGGATCGTTGAAAACAAAAACAAAAGTTACACCTTCTTCTAGCGATTTATACCACTTGTTAGGTCACCATATAGTAAACACAAGTATTGGTTTTTGTAGAAATGAGATGAGAATAGAGTTTGGTTGATTAGATCAATATGAAAGGTAAAAGTGCAAGAGTTTTCTTAAGATAATGAAATAACCAACAAGTGAAATGTTTTACATGAGGTCCTATTTATAGGTGAGGAATAGGGCAACACTCCCTTCCTCCCTATCTTGTCTAATTCGTGGGCTTTGAGGCCCATTTGACGTTTACATGGACTTCATACATAACATAAGTAAAGTAAATATAGTAGCAACCTATTACATGTTCTGAAATAACCGAGACTTGATAAATAGTAATAAACTTAGATCCTAACAATATAGAAGTAGGGCTAGGAGTTTTAATTCCATAGTTCTCACCATCAGGTTGGTGTGGACTGTGGGGTATATGTCTTCATTCAATTAGTTAACAAAATCGTTTTTAGTCGGGTTCTGGATTTCTCGTCTTGTTTTTCTCAACAGACAGGTCTAGATTATATTCCACATAAATCCTCTTCCAATGTCAAGCAACTAAATTTATTCGCGGAACATAATGACTTTTACTAGCTATTTGAGACACTTGAATTAAATCTGTATAGTACATATTTACGTACATGCATCTGTTATGTATGTGTGTTGAATAATTATTGGATCTGGGAGTGTGAAGGAAGAATCAAGAAACACCAATAAAGATCAGGAAACAACATGAAAATCGAACTCAGGTCAAGAGCATAAATCGTGAAAAAAAACAAAAGTAAAAAGAAAATTTCCCAAAAGCAATTTTATGTGTCAGCATTAGGCATATATACTGTAGCCACACATAAGTATGTAACATAATGGTGATGATTCAAATGGGTTTTGATCTGATCAAAGAGTATTGATTGTACCCCGTCAACCACAACTATTATCCCTTTATAATTCATTTATTCTTGTTGTTACATGAGCTCGCTTTTGCTTTGCACATTCTATTACGAGTATATGAGACAAAGAAAACTTGTTAAAAAAAGAAAGTATGTTAATTATGCTTACCTTGAAACTACTCATCCATAAATGTGAAATCATAAGCATAAAGCAGTCACTGATGTAATTATGGATGAAAACTCGCATTGTTATTCAACGCATGCAATACTAAGAAAATGAATAAAGTTCAACCGGTGGCCGGACGTGATTATTAAAACGTATCAATTGATCACAATAAATATACACCCTCATAGCGTGTTCCTAGTAATTATAATGACAGGTATACACTGCAATACATACATCAACATATTGAAAACTTACCACAGATATGAATACATGAATTGTTCATTTTTTGGTCAATGAGATGACCAAATTGAAGTATCTTGTTTTCTTATTAGCTAGATATTCGGCCGCATGCTTCTCATACCTCTTAAACACCATGTCAATTATGGAATTACCGAATTGAGATGTCAACAACGGCTCCGTGTATGCTCTCACCACTTTTGCTGCATTTTTCCCATGTGTGCGACTGGGCTCATTTAAATCATTCATATATGTGTAATCTGTGTCATTCGGGTCCCAATTAACTTCAAAAACATTAAAGCTATCAGGAGAAAATGAGCCTTGAGATTGAATAACGTTTCTAACTTCATCTTCGCACGGATAATAGATTGGGATATTGAATGAATCAATATCTGATTCTTGAATCCGCCCCTGTGGTATTTGTGAAAGCTTAATTATATTAGTCCTATAAGCAATCGGAAGAACTAGATATTTCGAACAAATTATTCTTAGTTAACTTAAAGTTGAGAAATTGTTACCTCTTTGACCAGGTCATGAAGTGATTTTGCAAGTAGCTCCAAATGACGACAACCATCATCACTAGTTGGATCCACTTCACTATGACTAACGAGCATTAAAACCATTCGTCCACCATATACTAGTTCCTCAGAACGCAATTGTAAAAACTCTGTGAAGTCGGTAATAAATTGCTTTCCATATGCTTGGATCACATTTGAAGGGCTTGTCTTTGCCATGTATACATTCAACATGTTATTTTCAAGTCCATCAGGTACCTATCACATTTCGCAGGAACTATAGGTTAGCATTGAAATTATTTTCTGTTTGTAAAATTATATGTTTGGCAATAAGCTATTAAGCAAATGATGGGTTATATGCACAGGTATAAAACTCAGGATCGTTGAAATCAAACACAAATAATATATTTGCTATATGAGAAATCTGTAGGAATTGAGATTTGATTGATTACATGTGTTTCCTATTTATACTATTCCAACCGGTGTCAAGAACCATTGTGATGGTTGGTGGTGATGGTTGGCACACGATGGTGATTACACCATAACTGAAAAGACACACCTTTTCAGGTTTAAAACAATTACTAACTGGTCCCTATTATTATAGTTTCTATGTATTGCATAATTGGTCCTTTGACCTTATTTAACTATAGAATCTATGAGGTAATGATCGGGATTATCCCAACATTCACCCCCTAATCTTGATCATTCTGTAGAAGATTCTTCACACCAAGTATTTGTCGCATTGTGACGAAACGTATTCTTGGTAGTGCCTTTGTGAGTATGTCAGCCCTTTGTTCTTCTCCGCTGATGTGCTCGACTGTTAAATCTTCCTTCTCAACGTATTCTCGAATGAAGTGATATTTCGTATCTATGTGCTTGCTTCTTCCATGAAATACTGGGTTCTTCATGAGTGCTATTGCTGATTTGTTGTCCACATAGATTGTGATCTTTTCTTCATTAGAGTCTGTTATCTTGCTAAGAAGCCTTTTTAACTAGAGTGCTTGAGTAGCTGCTGCAGTTGCTGCAATGAACTCTGATTCGCAAGATGATAAGGCTACTTTTCCTCGCTTCTGAGTGCTCCAGGTTATAGGTAAGTTTCCAAAGTAGAAAACTATTCCTGTAGCCCCATTTCCTTTTTGAGTGTTGACACCATAACTACTGTCACTGTAGCCTTGAATCTTGTTTCCATCATGCCTGTAGGTTATACCATAGTCTTTGGTTCCTTTGATATAATGTAGAACCTGTTTTATTGCTTTCATGTGTTGTTCTTGAGGTTCCTGCATGAATCGACTAAGTAATCCCACTGGAAAACTTAAGTCTGGTCTTGTATGTAACAGAAATCGTAAACATCCTATTATGCTTCGATACTCCGTAGGATCTACAAATTTTCCTTCGCTTAACTTTGTTAGCTTTAGTCCTGGTTCCATAGGTATCTTTGCATCATTAAAGTCCAACATCCCTGTGTCTTTGAGTATCTTAGTCGCGTAGCCTGTTTGCTTTATTGAGATTTCACCCCACTTTTGTGTAACTTCTATGCCTAAGTAGTAGGCAAGTAGTCCAAGATCACTCATTTCGAACTGATCTTGCATTTGATACTTGAAGGATTCGATTTCCTTTTTTGATGTTCCAGTAACTATTAAGTCGTCAACGTAGACTCCGATTAGTAGAGTTGACGACTTGTCTGTTCTTGTGTAGACCGCCTGTTCTAATGCACATTTCTTAAAGTTGAGTAACTTTAAGGTTTTATTTAGTTTAGTATACCAAGCACATGGAGCTTATCTGAGTCCATATAGTGCTTTCTTCAATCTGTATACTTTTCCTTTATCTTCTGTCTTTACAAATCCATCAGGCTGTAAGACATACTTCTTCCGGGTTGAGAGCTCCGATTAGGGTTCTTCCCTAATCCTAATTTGAGCGCCGGTAATGGTGGTTCCGGTGAAGTTCGTCTTCTCCGCTGATATCTGAGGCCAATTGGATTCGAAAAAACCTAATCGAGGTTTTTTTTCGTGTGAATCTCTCCTCAGGTAAGTCCTCGTGACTTATAGATCGGATACCAATGGAGGTAAAACCACTTAGGTTTGGCCACCCTATGTATCTGATGAATTTAATTATCCCCTTGTCGATTCTCGACGATGGTGGCTAATCCGATTATAATTCCGGTGACACTTGTTGTCGTTTCTCCGTTTGGTTTCAACCGGCAAATAATGATGGGTTTTAAACCAAAGCTATGATGCCAATTGATGGGTTATATACATATGTATAAAACTCAGGATCGTTGAAATCAAACACAAATAATATATTTGTTATATGAAAAATCTGCAAGAATTGATATTTGATTGATTACATGTGTTTCCTATTTATACTATTCCAACCAGTGTCAAGAACCATTATGATGGTTGGTGGTGATGGTTGGCATACGATGGTGGTTACACCATAACTGAAAAGACACACCTTTTCAGTTTTAAAACAATTACTAACTGGTCCCTATTATTACAGTTTCTTTGTATTGCGTAATTGGTCCTTTGACCTTATTTAACTATAGAATCTATGAGGTAATGATCAGGATTATCCCAACAGCAAACCTGAGAAAGCCAATGAATACTATAAGAGGAGTAGACAAGATGCAAACTTTGGTCCGAAAAGAGTCTGTCATAGAAGGAACCGGGAACAGCTGAAACGAAACAAGAGCCAACATTTTCTTCCTTCTTCTTAAGCTTTTCATAAAAATCGGGTAACATTTTGAAAAGGTTATTGAAATCATTCCCAAAAAGGTCATTTAAGCATACTTGAATTTGTAGTGGTGTATGTTTATTTTCTTTACACACCTCAATGACTATATCTATTATGTTAGATGCAACCAATAGTGTATTTTTGCCAGAAGAGCAGCCTAGATCGGCTATCTTGAAACATTGATTGAACACGACATCATCATTAGTAATAGCCTTGATTGTATGTTTTAGAATCGGCAGCGTTTTTAGAATCCCAGTTTCCTGAAAAAGAAAAAGAAAAAAAAGAACATAGATGTTAAAACACAGTTGTTAAAATCATAAACTACTTATCAATGGTAGTTGTTACACATACTGCTCGTCACTCTAAACGTATAACATGTTCACATATTCTCATATTCACAGGGGTATACGATTTGTACTGAAATAAATTGGAATTAACATAAACCTGCATTAACGAGTTGTTGGCATAGCTTGATTCTCCGACACCTGATTTCATGCGTAGGAAGTTTATCAACGCCATGTTTATTTCTCTTTTGTCTTAGCTCTATAGTAGTGTGGCCTTCTGCTTGCTTTAAACTTTAAATTTGCCACAGACGTGTTTCTCGTGTTTTGAGGTGTTTCAACGTGAGTTTTTAATAATTGATTAGAACATACTAAATGTTTAAAAGGAATAGAAAATTAATTCACATGTTGTTTGGTTGAAATATTACGCAATGACAATGAGTGTTATTCTTTTTTCTCTTCTAAATCGTATATTTATAGAAATGAATATTTTTTAGTTAATGGAAGAAACATACAGCATGCACAACAAAAATAGTAGAAAACATATTGTATTAAAACCAAGGTTGCAAAAATCGCGTATCATAGTCGATCTGTCGACTCTCTTATAGCTTGTCATGGGTTTAGACGGTGACTAATTGAGGATTAATCGAATTGGCATTTTCATCAACTTTTAGGTATTAATGACAAGATATTCTTAAAAAAAAACAACAACTAGTAATAGATATAAACAGCGACTAAAGGTCTAAAGTGATTAAACATGTTTCTTGCATATTTTGGGTATTTATGACGAGATTTGCATGTTTGACCAACATTGACCGTTGTTGACCGACATTTTAGCGATGTGCTCAAATTGAAAATGTTGGTGGCCTATTAATGCTTAGATGGCGATTGATCGACTTTGTAAGCATTTTTTAGCAATGATTAAAATAAAATTTAATCAAATATAAGCATCAAAATACGTTTAAAATGAGATTAGCTAATCTATACCAGTGATGCTTTTAAAAAAAATTAATCGAAGAAAATGATTATGAAAAATTTACATAAGGTCATTAATAGTTGGAAAAGAAGTGTTGATGTGGGAGAGTGGGACAAGGAAAAAATAAAAAGTTTAAGAAAAGGGCAAATTACTTAAAAATGTAGTTAACTTGTCACTTTTTATGGTTGTATGTAGCCATTTTTTTATTTTATTTTATTTTATTTTTTATTTTGTTTTCACATTCTGTCAATAAACTTTCAAAATTCGACCTTTGTGTGTATCGGGTGACCTGCTTGACTATTAACAAGTTGCCTTTCCAACAAACATTTGCAGCGTTAGTCCTTATACTAACGACCGTTAGTCATTTTATATGTTTTCGTCCGTTCTCATACATTTTCGCCCGTTTTTATACGCTTTCGCCCATTTTTTAACGTTTTCGCCCGTTTTCTTACATTTTTGCTCGTTTTCTTACGTTTTTCACCGTTTTTATACGATTTTGCCTTTTTTATTTTTTTTTATTTATTTATTTTACATATTTGCTCATTTTCTTACGTTTTTGCCCGTTTTCTTATGTTTCGCCCGCTTTTATACGCTTTCGCCCGTTTTTATATGTTTTCGGCCGTTTTTATAAGTTTNATTTACATAAGGTCATTAATAGTTGGAAAAGAAGTGTTGATGTGGGAGAGTGGGACAAGGAAAAAATAAAAAGTTTAAGAAAAGGGCAAATTACTTAAAAATGTAGTTAACTTGTCACTTTTTATGGTTGTATGTAGCCATTTTTTTATTTTATTTTATTTTATTTTTTATTTTGTTTTCACATTCTGTCAATAAACTTTCAAAATTCGACCTTTGTGTGTATCGGGTGACCTGCTTGACTATTAACAAGTTGCCTTTCCAACAAACATTTGCAGCGTTAGTCCTTATACTAACGACCGTTAGTCATTTTATATGTTTTCGTCCGTTCTCATACATTTTCGCCCGTTTTTATACGCTTTCGCCCATTTTTTAACGTTTTCGCCCGTTTTCTTACATTTTTGCTCGTTTTCTTACGTTTTTCACCGTTTTTATACGATTTTGCCTTTTTTATTTTTTTTTATTTATTTATTTTACATATTTGCTCATTTTCTTACGTTTTTGCCCGTTTTCTTATGTTTCGCCCGCTTTTATACGCTTTCGCCCGTTTTTATATGTTTTCGGCCGTTTTTATAAGTTTTTGCCCGTTTTCTTGCGTTTTCGCCCATTTTCTTACATTTTCGCCCGTTTTCTTACGTTTTTGCCCGTGTTTATACGTTTTTGCCCATATTTTTTTACATAATTGCCCGTTTTCTTACGTTTTCGCCCGTTTTTACATATTTGCCTGTTTTCTTATGCTTTCGCCCGCTATTATACGCTTTTGCCTGTATATGTAAAAAAAAGGGGCAAAAACATATAAAAACGTGCGAAAACGTAAGAAAACAGGCAAATATGTAAAAAAAAAAATATGGACAAAAACATATAAAAATGGACGAAAACGTAAGAGAACGGGCGAAAATGTAATAAAACGGGCGAAAACGTAAGAAAACGGGCAAAAAATTTATAAAAATGGACGAAAACGTATAAAAACGGGCGAAAACATAAGAAAACGGGCAAAAACGTAAGAAAATGAGCAAATATATAAAAAAAAAAAGGCAAAATCGTATAAAAATGGGGGAAAACGTAAGAAAACGAGCGAAAATGTAAGAAAACGGGCGAAAACGTAAAAAAATGGGCGAAAGCGTATAAAAACGGGCGAAAAGGTATGGGAACGGATGAAAACGTATAAAAGGACTAACGGTCGTTAGTATAAGGACTAACACTGCAAATGTTTGTTGGAAAGGCAACCTGTTAATGGTCAAGCAGGATAAAGGTCGACTTTTGAAAGTTTATTGACAGAATGTGAAAAAAAATGGCTACATACAACCATAAAAAGTGGCAAGTTAACTACATTTTTAGGTGATTTGCCTTTAAAAAAATGATGAGTGTCATGAAAAGTGAGACTACTTGATGTTTTTTGCACCACTGTTTGATTATCATTTGTTCCACTACTTGAGACTACTTCACTCTTTTTTCCTTCACCAAGTCTTTTCTCATTAGGTTTTTTTGGTAAGGTTTTTTAATAAGGCAGTCTATTTGGATGATTCCTGCTTTGCTATACCTTCTTTGTGATTGCTTGGACTTATGCTTATGGATGCTTGGTTTGTTGCCGCCATACGGATACTAATATACTATGTTACATGCTGCTGCTTTGCTGGAATCTATGGTTAGCATATTAGTTCTTGTTATTCTAGTAGCTTTGTTTTGTTTGTTAACAATTTGTAATGAGCATGGAACATGGCCATTGCCTTTTTTGAGCCAAAGTTGATTTATGTTAATTATCACTTTGTGCTATTTTCTTGTACTATGCCATTTCTTTTTCTTTTTTTTTGAACGGCAAAGTGAAATAAAACACGCTAGAAAAAAACTAGCAACTTATACAAAGGAATGCAACATTGGGTTTTGAAGCCACAATGTCCATGGGATGTTATGTTTTTTACATCTACTCGAAAACCATTGAAAAGAATTAATAACAATAGACTCGAAGATAAGACTCTTTTTCATGTTTGAATCTTTGAACACCACACTGTTGCATACACAATTACCTCTAGGATTCTTCTTCTATGAACATCGATCGATTCCAACCAGCTAAGCATCGAGGAGATGTTATCACTAGCTGGCATATTCAACACCATCTCGATACCCTCCTCCAAAGTTGAACCGCCGTATCACATTCAAAGAACACATGATCCGAAGACTCAAACTCATTATTACATATAGGGCATAGCACGGACGGGATATCTATGTCTTTATCAACAAGATTCATTCTCGTTGGCAACCGATCCCACATAAGACGCCACATCATGATATTAACTTTAATCGGGACGTTTCTACACCATCTCGTTACAATATTACCAGTTGTAAGTAAACTAGAATCAATTATCTTCTTTGCACTGGGAACCGAGAATAGCCCATCCAATTTAAACACCCATTTCCATTTGTCTTCTGTATCAGAGAAATTTACATTCATTAACATACATAACATCTCTCCCAATTGGTGCTCTGTTCTGCTTCCACTTCTGATAATTCGATTCCACGTCCAAGCCCACTGATCTTGAACCCAGTGCTCATCAATGGAACATTCTTTATTCGACTCCATATCGAATAACCTGGGAAATTTGTCTCGTAACCGATGTTCGCCAACCCAAATGTAATTCCAGAATGAGACATTACGACCATTTCCAACCTGTAAAACCATCGAACCTAAAGGCATAATTTGTTTCTCATGCATTTGATCAACAGCTTTGACAATAGTTGCCCACACTCCATTTCCGACTGGTTTTCGATCGGATGTACCAAACCCACCATCCCTACCGTGTATGCTTTTTATCACTTTCATCCATGAGTCGTGGTCATTCAAGAATCTCCATCGTCATTTATACAAAAGAGCTAAATTGGAAGCTTTTAAACTACTTAAACCCAACCCGCCCTTGTCTCTTTCATTTAAGACGGAATCCCATTTAACCCATGAAATTTTCCGATCATTAACACCTCCCCCCAGAAGAAAGTAGCTCGATATTGCTCTAACTCTTTTATCACTGATTCGGGAACTTTAAAAAGAGACATACAATAAATACTCACACTACTCAAGACCGAACGAAAGTATATCTACCTCCAATCGAAAGCAGATTTACTTTCCATTTTGATAGCCTGTGTTGCACTCTTTGGACCATCTCATTCCAGTTCTGAATACGCCCCATGTTACTTCCAACTGGAAGCCCAAGGTAACGAAAAGGAATACTCGCTGCCACACAACCTATGATACCTGCTAACCTGGATACCTCCCGACTCGTAACACCAATCCCATGTGTTAATACAAATATCGCTTAAAAACGTTATTTATATTTTACGATCTTTGCTAAGTTTTG
>LBNU01031359.1:7498-21749 GCA_014162995.1 Artemisia annua | reverse complement strand
GTTTTTGGCCCGGGAACAATTTGGTAAAAATAATTTTTATAGGAAAGCTAAACCGTCCAATTTTTACGTGAATTCAAGTTTTGTATAACGGTGCAAATTTGGCCCCAAAATTTCGAAAATTTTTTAGGCCAAAATCAAATTTTTTTCCCGGTAAAATTTGCATCAAATTTTCAAAACTCAAATTATCCTGTAACCTTAAAATTGCATTTCTAAGTGAATTTTCAAATTGGGAGAGAAAATTTTTCACCATTCATTTTGGGAGGAAATTACGAATCACTTCTCGACGCAAAAAATGTTGGAGAAAGAACAGAAGATGTTGGAGGCACAGGAAAAGGTGTTGGAGATGCAGGAAATGCAGTTGCTCATGTTAGATCCGAGCATGGTTAATGACCCGATAAGAGCAAGGATCATTCGCCAAAGACAAGCATTGATAACAAAGAAATACAGTAATCTCCCTCGTGACAACGTCGACGACTACGACGAATAAAATGTTTAATTTTCTTATTAGTATTATGTGTTGTTTTTTTTATTCTCGCATCGTATGTTTTTATTTTCGTATCGTTTTTTTTTTTTCGTATCGTATTGTAACGTTTTAATTTGGATGAAATAAAATTAGTGTGTTTTATTATTTTTATTAATTAGTTAAATGAATTTATTTTATTTAATGAAATGAAAAAAAAATAAAGTTGTAAGTGGTAGGGCCCAAATGGAGAAGTTGAAGTTAGTTGTTGGTGAGGGGGGGTTAGTTGTGAAGAGGTGTGAGGATGATGTGGCATGTGTGGGACCCAAATGAAGAGCCTCAGCTCTTCACCACACCCAATCCTCTAAGATAAAACAAGACTATCTTTTTTTATGGATATAGAATCTGTATTTACTCATACGTTAACATTGATTATAACATCCAATATGGAATAACATGATCTTAATTTTACTGATAAATCCAAAACTTGAACCGCTAAATGAGCCAAAAGAAGAGGCTGTGAAGCCAATACAAACTCGAATGTAAGTATTAGAAATACATTTTTTTTTCCAGTGATCGACCATGCATATATAGTTTATGACCTTTTGGCCAACTAATCCACGGGGTTTGAGTCAACCGCCACCCAGACTCAAACCAGATAAAGTCACCCCCTTTGAGAACGTTGGAGTGGTCACTTCAAAGTTGTTCACACCAAACATAATTTGAACTTAAGATCTCTCACTTTTAATGATGATAGTAACAAGCTTTTTACCACCACAAAAATTCCCAGAAAAGATTTGTAAGTGGTCCAACTGGAATTGCAGACAAGAAAGGTGGTTGTTAGATTGTTTAAATGTATCAATGGTTTTTATTTAGTCTCTCGCCTCTTCTATCACGTTACGTTTAAACCAACTAACCAATTAAGCCGCTTTTAGTTAGTCAAATACTCCATTTTTAGACAGGAACAAGTTAGACGTGTTTGCTGGTCACATTGAAGTTCAGTAAAGAGTTCTTAAAAGCATTTTGGAGTTTTTAAGTTTTCGAAATTTAATTGTTTGTTTGGTGACAAACTTAATTTTAGCGTTTGATTTTAGTTTAACATTTTATATGAAATGCTGATGATTGAAAGAAGCTTTTCGTTGTAGCTTTTAAATTTTGCACGTTCTACACTTTATAGTTGCAGTGAAGAAAGATGTGCAGACATAACTTGCAGCCAACGTTAGTTTTACTAAACATAATCATCTTCTAACTAGTTCTACAAGTATGAGAATAGAGGTCAATAAGATAATTAGACCCCATAATCGAGCCTATGTTAGATCAACTAATTCCAGCCCCATATGCACTCATCATGCTATACTACCCGAATCAAGATCATGCTAAGATCTTAAGGTCCACGAACGATTGAATTTGCTGAAGGATTCATTATCCAAAACGTTAACTAGTTTCTACCCATTAGCCGTGACAATTAAAGACGATCTTTCCATTGATTGTAATGACATTGGATATATCCTGATGTCGATCTCATAAACCATTTCCTTCCATGTGAGCCTAGTTTTAATGGTTCTAGTGAAGGAAGTTGTGTTACTAATGTTCAATCTACAATCTTTGAGTGTTGTGGTGTTGCAATTAGTTTTATGCATTTCACACAAGATGTGCGATGGCGGTACATTAAGTACTTCTGTCAAATCATGGGCCGGGACAAGTTATGGGTCAGAAGAAGTTGTGTATCAAGATCTAAGAGTGCCATCTTTATTTCCTGTGAATGATTTGTCGCTTAAAGATTCATCAATGATCATGTGGGGGTCTTTGCTCAAATTGGACAAGTGTAGAACAAGATTTGTTTTTTATTCATCAAAACTAGCCGCCCTCAAGGTGGATGTAGTCGGCTTTGCTTTGGAAGTGTTTCATGAATGCAACCGAAGAAAAGACTTGGCTCTTGGAAGCCATCTTTGCTAAGCCATGTGGTTAACCTTCGTAAATGGTTAGTATCAACTATATCTGAAAATGCTATCGGGATTTTAATTTGGATTTTACACACCAATTGTAAAGAAAAGTAAACAGAGAAAAACATGCACTTGTCACTGTGCAGAGTTCAGGTTGGACAAACTTAATGATATGTTGTTTTGCAGGCCAACACTTAAAAGTGGCGCTTGAGGCTCCATCAAGTATCCTATGCGAAACAGACACTAATTGTGAATCCACCACACTCAAATTCCTTAACTACTCGGGTTGATCATGAACCTTGAGCTTGGTGTCGCATACTTGCTAGGATGGTAGAAGATTATTGATCCAGGGGTCGGGATGAGTTGATGCGAGAAGGAAAGATTGAATGTTTTTAAGTGTCGTGGTGTCAGGGAAGAAGGTTTCTCTAGAAATGATCTCAGTTATCATCTTTTCTAAGGGTTGATTGATGAGCATGCTAGAAAGACTTTCTTCATACTTACAGAAATTGCTATTAGCCTTTTTATTTTCTATTTAGAATCTGATATAGATCTGGGAAACATACAGCAACATTCTTGCTCTTGTTTAAAAGAAACTTCTAACAAGGTGTATGGCAATTTATTCGACTTTCGCTACATGAGTAAATCTGATGCAAATTTGGATATGATCAAACCCATTATGGTCATTTATCGTAAGTTTCGTCATGGAAGCTAATTTTCTTAATGAATAATTAAGGTTACAGAAACAACATTATCACAATAAAAAAAATTTATTGGATCTGTTTGAATAATTAAGGTTACAGAGTGTAAGTTTGCATGATTACACGAAGAAAAAAAAAATGGGGGTATGTGCAAATATAATACAAACCTAAGCATAATCTGTATACATCAAGGATCTTTCAAGCACGAGTCTTCGATATATTATCATCTGTATCACTTTTTTTACTCGTAGCATAGCATCAACATGGAACGTTGACAACTATCATGAAGCACCTATCAAACACAATTCAAGAAAATAGATTTTTAGAAATCCCGACAAAGATGAGGTTCTGTGTGAATGGTTAAGCAAAAGACTGACCTCATATGCCTTGTCGTTTGAGTGTCGATACTGGTAGTTAAGCTTGCGGTTTGTTCTGTTTAACCGACTACTTTTGACAACTTTGATAGTTTGTTTGATATAATTATTAATCCAATGTCCGTCTCATATACCTTAGAGCTGACCTTAATGTAGCCCTAGCTTTCCCGTCAGGAGTACATCCAGATTTCACCATTTCCTCGTAAACACGTGGGACCTGATGAATTTATTGATCAAATACTATTGAGGAATAAATAACACAAATGACTATTATATGGAACACGTGAGAGATACGTGCAAAAACAAGCAAATTTCCAACGGTTATAACTTTCGAGTCGGGTACAAATAAACGGGTTAGGTTGGGGACTAAATGAGGGCGGTAGTAATAGCTTGACCCGCCTACCCGTTTTATATATAGGTCATGAATGAGTTTGGTTGTAGATAAACCGGTCGGCCTGCCACCTGTTTATCCACAACCGAAACTTATCAAGACCCGTCTAATTAACGAGTTAGACAGGCCAACCCGTTTAGGACCCGAACCCTTAAAAGCCGGCCTAACACGTTCATTTTCACATGTGTCAGATATTGACACCCTAACTTTGTGTTTTTTAAGGCAAACTAACAATCAAACAATATTTAATAATAGCTCGCACATTTGTCCCAGATGAGAATTGAACCCACAACCACTTCGGGGGAGCATCTCACATTCTCACGGATACAGACATACCATTAGGCTAAAAGCCCTTTGTTCCCTAATCTTATATGTACAGACCAGACCCCCTTACTATGCATAAAAACCATCAGATACAATTTAGATTGTACACCACTTGTGTGGTTTATGACGGTGTATTAGTGTATGTAGTGTGTTTTATGATGGCTTCACACAGGATTAAAACTGAAATAACATACCTCGTCAAATTTCTCCACACGAATTAAAGCTTTCATGAGAGTAGTGTACGTAACTATATCCGGTTTTAGTCCCTGTAATTGGACATAGCAACAGTGAAATTAGCACAATTTAAAGAGTGGTGAGATTCAAGATATAAACAAAGCCAATGATACTTGCATTTTGCTGCATATATTGTAAAACCGCAAAGGCTTCAACGTCTCTTCTATCTTCGCCAAAAGCATTGATTAATGCATTGAGAGCTAAATTACTAGGCCTCAGACCATCACTCGTCATCATTTTAAATGTATTAGCTGCTTGATTTGATAAACCCTGTTTAATATGAAAAAAGAAAAGATTAATTAGAGTAACTTGGATTTTATGAACAAGAAGTCAAAGGAGTATGTTTGACTGAACCTCATAGTCTTGCTGTTCTTAGCCTGATCTGTTGCACTCAATTGTTTAAAGAATTGAGCTTTCTTTGATTTTTTATTTTATTTTTTTCCATTTGCAACAAACTAATACATCGATAACCAGAAACATGTACTTTTTTTATCCTTAGATAAGATAATGTACAGGTTTTCTGTGATAAGTTCACGGGGCGTGCAACTACACAAGGGAAAGGTCTTATTGCTCTCTTTTCAACTTCTTCTTAACTCATTAGAGTTTATCATTTCTCTTTTAATCTGTTTGATGCAGATTGAGTGATTGCGGGATTTTTTTCAATCATGCATAACCTAAGGTAGGGTTTATATAAGCATGGGTTTATATTTTTTTAGCACGACAAGCCAAAAGTAACATTTGGTTTGTAGTCAGTAATCACTATGGGTATAGCAGTGGAATGAAAATCATTTCTTTAACCCACACCCTTTGACAGGTATGACAAATCCCCTATTCTGTGGATATGATTCCTGAGCTTAACTATACTCTCAAACGAAACACATTCCATCATTCCCATTCCCCCTCATTCGATTACTATCAAATCCCCCACTCTAAACCTAAAGCCTCAAACCAAACACCCCCTAACTAATAAACTAAAACAAAGCACAAGCAAACAACCATATTTGATACTTACGAAAGAAAGATGGATATAACAAACAAGATAGTGAGCATACCCTTTGCGCATAAGCATTAATCAACGCATTATACATAGTCACCGACGGCTTCAAACCAGCACTCTTCATCGCATCCAAACACTCAATGGCATCAGTATACCTCCCAGATTTCCCATACACATCAATCAAAGTAGTATACGTTACAACATTCGGCAACAACCCTTCACTTTGCATCTTCCCCAACAACCCTTTAACCTCATCCCACTTCTCTTGCAAACCAAACGCATTAATCATTATATTATACGTAGTCGTACAAGCCAACCCCCTCCCCATCATTTCATCAAACAACTCTTCCACTTTCTTATAATCCCCCGATTTACAATAACAATCAATAAGCGTATTATAAGTTACAACATCCGGTTCAATCCCATCACTTCTCATCCTTTCCAAAGTCGCCGTAACATGATCAAGTATATTATACTTCCCAAACGTATCAATCATCACGTTATAAAATTGCCTATCCGGTTTCACCCCACATCTTTGCATCTCCTTCAAAACCTTAAACGACTTTTGCCACTCGCCCTTATCTCTATAACTCGCCAAAATCCTACTAAACACAAACGAATTCGGCTTCACATCCTTTGCCTCCATCTCCTTCAACACAATCCTCGCACTCTCCCACCTCCCCGCATTCCCATACGCATCAATCAATAAACTATACGTATGCTCATCCGGCAATACACCATTCCTCTCCATTTCACTCACAATCATCTCCGCATCCCTTAAACTCCCATTCTTCGCATAACCCTTCAAAACCGCATTATAAGCACGCGTCCTAGGAACCAACCCCCCTTCCTTAATCTCCTCAAATATAGCCTCGGCCTCCTCCGCTCTACCTACATTCCCCAACTCTAGTATCAAACTTACCACCGTCGACGTCCTAGCATTCATCCCTTTCCCTTGAATCAAACTCAAAAAATACATAGCGCGATCCACATCACCGGATTTCGCAAAACCTAAGACGATATCATTCAACAACTGCCCGTCTAACTCAATCGCGTCCAAAATCATATCATCATACAACTTCCCTAACAAAACGCAATCTATCTTATTACTCCTAACTAACGACTGAATAATCAAACTATAATTCACGAAATCACTCTGATACCCCTCACTCCTCATCTCACTCATCAAATTCATCGCTTTTTCAAACTCGTAGTTACGCGCACACGCGCCTATCAGCGCGTTATACGTCAACGGCGTCAGTTTCACTTTCCGCGAAAGGAGAAACGCCTCGTACAGCCTCTCCGCGCGTCCGAGCGCGTGAATCAATATCGAGTACAACAACTCGTACTTAAAACATAACCTATGCTTCTCAAGCCAAATAACTAACATATAAGCTGTTTCAAATGATGACGATGAAGATGATGATGATGACGTCAGCGTTTTGAGTAAGGCGTGCCATAATGGTGCAGGTACTGCTCTGTAGGTTTGAGCGAGCCGTAACTCGGTTTGACTGAGCTGTGGTGACTCAGTTGTTGGCGCGTGGACAGAACTGGTTGGCGCGTGAACAGAATTAGTTGGCGCGTGAGCAGAATTGCTGGTACTGAGCTGTGGTGACTCGGTTGTTGGCGCGTGAACAGAATTAGTTGGCGCGTGAGCAGAATTGCTGGTACTGACCTGTAGTGACTCGGTTGGCGCGTGAGCAGAATTGGTTGGCGCGTGAAGGGAACTGGTTGGCGCGTGAGAAGAGTTGGTTGGCGCGTGAAGAGAATTGGTGGATTGAAGGAAGGATATTAAGGGAGTGAAGTCGTAGCGAGTGTGGGTGTTGGGGAAGTGTGAAACGACGTCGTTTTGGGAAATGGTGTCGGTTTCGGAAAGGAAAGGGGAGGAGGAGGTTTTTAAGGGGGTGTGGTGGACGGTGAAGGTGGTGGTGGTGGTGGAAAGTGGTGGTGGTTGGAGGTACTTACGGTGGTTGAGGGGACGGTTGTGTGAGGTGTTTGAGGTGGATAAGGGTGGTGGAGGGAGGAGAGTGTTCATGTTGGTTTTTATGAGGTTTTGAATTTTTGGTGGTTGATGGAAAGAAATGAAATGTTTGTTTATCGGGGCATTTTTATATATTTTGGCCTAGGGCTGAGCAAACGGACCGGATGGACCGGACCGACCGACAAAATCGACCGGTCCGGACCGACCACATCCGGTCCGGTCCTCGGTCTAAGCTTTTTGGCTAATTTGGTCTTCGGTCCGGTCTGGTCCGGACCGACCAAAAACTCGAAAAAACTTGCCAAATCTTGCCTAATTGGACCGGACCGACCGAAGACCGACCGGACCGGACCGACCACATTCGGTCCGGTCTCGGTCTATGGTTTTTCCGGTTCTCGGTCTCCGGTCCGGTCTTGGTCGGTCCGGTCCGGTTTTTGGACCGTGATCACCCTTATTTTGGCCCTAAAATATCAAGTAAAGTATCAAGTGTATAAAATCTTGAGTTAGCTTTCAAAACTGCTAAAACCTCCAACAACTTCTTTTTACAAAACATCATATTCACAGAATCATGACAAATTTCATAATAGACAGTTTGAATGTAGAGAGAATTAGTGAAAAAAACTATATAATATTTTGGTGTGCAGGAGGATTTGTAGGATAAAATGATAAGAGTTTGTAGCAAAGCTCATTAGTTTTAAGCAATTACTTTATCTGTGCCAAAATATAAATTCATTTTGTTATTTTTCTTTATCACAAAATTAATGTTCACTTTTAATTAATTAATCAAAATAATTCGAAATAAGTGAAAATAAAATTTTATTGATTAATATTACAAAAATCTTTAGCTTTTATAAATTTTGTGAAATACGAAAGCGTATATTTAATTTGAACGGATGCAGTAGTTGTGGTTAAAGTTTATTAAAGATTATGGTATTTATATAATTGGCTTTTCTAAAAATTTGAGCTCCTTTCAAAAACTTATCTTTAAGGCTACACACAATAAGATACACGACCAATTCGGTCGAGCACCAAACGACCGATCGTCCCTTTTTTATCGGTCGCGACCGAAATGAGGCAAGGAAAATGAGACAATCGGTCTCAACCTCGACCGAGTACCATTTCTTTTTTTTTTTTTTTTTTTTTTTTTTTTTTTTTTTTTTTTTGCCGTTTTGATCAATTCTTTCGCTTTTATTTGTTTTCCGGTTTAGCTGTGGTGTGTAGAGGAACGAGGAAGGATTAAAGTTGTTTTTTTTTTTTTGTAGAATTAGTTTTCGTAATCTTTCTTATATATATAATGAAATTTGATTGTGTTAAAAGTTTAAAAAAAAAAAAAAAAAAAAAAAAAAAAAAAAAAAAAAAAAAAAATTGAACTTGGTCGCCCTTATTGTGGCACTGAATCGCCTGCATGTCGCTGGAGAGAGAAAGCTGACGTGGCAGATAAAAGGAGGGGGATTGACCCTCCTTATTGTGCCTAGCCTAAAGAACTTCTAGTTTTAAAGCTCTCGTAAAACTAAGTGAAACAAAACTCATATTATAAGCTAAAGTATTTAAAAAGTTTAAGCTTTCAGAAGCCCTTTAACAGACACCTGTATATGTTGTTTGGAATTATAATGATAAGATATTTGTAGGGATGACCTTGGTCTCGGAACCGTGAAACCGCAAATGGTGAGAATAGCAACTAGCGTATCGGATCGATATGCATATCCCGGTACTTGTTCGCTCTGAGTTAGAATCAAAATTATGCTAACAATACCAACCAATTAATAAACCACAATCAAAGTAAATAAGTTTTGGAGGGGATGCTCCTTGATCGACTAAAATATAATAACACATTTCGAGTCTTTCCGGTTTATGGCATTGGTTTGGACCGCCACAATCTGAGAAATGAAAGTTTCCAAAACAAGAAATCAAGAACTAAACTGCGGGTACATAGTTTTGCGCATATTGAACTCGTCTGTTGGTTTTTTCGATTCGTTTCTTCAATTCAAACACTCAGTTTTAGGAGTGATCAACGGTCCAAAACCGGACCGGGCCGAACTAGCCCAAAACCTTAGACCGAGAACCGGACCGAATATCCGGGTTGGTCTGGTCTGGTCAAAGAAGGCATAATAGTCGGGTTTTACGTAAGACTGGATCAGACCGAGCCGGGCCAAGACCGAAATAAGGAAAAAATCCGGATCAAGACCGGACCGCTGATCATTCGGTTCGATCGATCTAGGTCCTTTTGGTCTCGGTCGGTTTTGAGTCTGTGTTACTCAGCCCTAATCAGTCGTATAGATACTTGAATGTTTGACAAATAATGGAGTAATTGTTTATTGCAATAATATACATGTTTAATCATAGCACTTGATTAACAAACATGAATTTTGGTAAATACTTTTAGTTTGTTTTGAACATTCTAATAAACATTAGTACTTTAATCATATTTTTACAAAGCACTTAAAACCTAAATGTAGTTTCAGTCAAAATCTTTAAACCAATGTTTTAAAATCAGGGTTGATCCGGCCGGTTCAACCAAGAACCGGCTCGGAGACCAGGCCGGATGTGACAGGGTTTTTGCTTGTTTAAGAACCGGATTGAACTTGTTTAATAAACATTGGTAAATACTTGAAATCACTCTGATACCCCTCACTCCTCATCTCACTCATCAAATTCATCGCTTTCTCAAACTCGTAGTTCCGCGCACACGCGCCTATCAGCGCGTTATACGTCAACGGCGTCAGTTTCACTTTCCGCGAAAGGAGGAACGCCTCGTATAGCCTCTCCGCGCGTCCGAGCGCGTGAATCAATATCGACTACAGCAACTCGTACTTAAAACATAACTGATGCTTCTCAAGCCATATAACTAATATATAAGTTGTTTCAAATGATGATGATTGATGCGCGTGGGACTGCAACACGCACTACGTTTTACCTCTCGAGGGATCTCGAGAAGCTTGCAATCCCCACCAGGCAGTGTACCTGACCGATGTAGTACAGTGTAGTGGCAAGTACCGGGGGATTGATCGTTCTCTCACAGGGAATAGTGTTCGTTAGGTTAAAGACTACTCTAATTAAGGTCTAAGGGTGGAGGATGTAATTTTTGTATTTTTATTTTTTAGAAGCAGTAAAATCTCGTTTTTGAAGGAGTGGGCGGATTAGTTGCTATCAACTAACCCAAGTATCTACTTATGCCAATTAAATTAAGTTTTGAGAAAACAATGGTGGGAAAGTAGTGGTTTACTTAGATTTCATTACTCCCTAACTATCTTTACCATGTAATTATAGTTGAGTTTGCGTGGATGACGGGTGTATTCCTAACAAGTCGTAGGGAGTGCGTTCAATTCCCTAACTCTATAAGCTCCTACCTCACTCTATGACGATACGTCAAGTACCTATCATAAGCTCACCGATAGCAACCTACGGCATGAAATACTACCTTAAATCGATTAACGCACATACGATTCACGTTTCTAAGACGTTCAAGCTTGTTACCGTATAGGAGTTAGCCAGTTTTCTTAAGTCTAACGTAGATGAAACATTCATCCAAATCACAATCACAACATACACATCACATGATAATCAATAGTTAGGTTTCATTAGATCTAAGCAACACAAGTTAATTAGCCTTAGCATGTTAAAGAAAGAAAAGCACAAACATAAATATACAACACATAGACATATTGTATGATTGAATGAAGACTTATCTTAGATTAAACATGTCAAGTTAGAGGGGTAAAGTACCCTCTAAGGGTCTATGATACACTAGCTAGGGGTTTAACCCTAAGTTCTCCACCAAGTTCCTCTTTAAACAATACAAAATCGTCCTATATATATAGATAATACGGGCTGACGGCGTCAGCCCAAGGTGTGACGCCGTCACGCCTAAATTAGGGTTTTGTGATGGCTTCTTGACGTCGTCACGCCGCCTTGTTCCAGACTCTGACGGCCCGACGCCGTCACCGAACTAGGCTAAAAACTCTCGGCCCGTCATGAGTAACTTCCAATTCTTCACTTCAGTTGTTCCTGACGTCGTCACGTTGAAGCTGTGACGCCGTCACCTTCTGTGCACTTTAGGCGTCTTTTGAGATTTTTGTTGTTTCCGCACTTTTTCACTCCGAAAACGCCGAAAATGCGTTCTTTTGTGATTTTCTCCTCAAAAGTACCTAAAATGAGAAAAGAAACGACTTTGGGTGAAATCCGATCCAATAATATACGAATTAGGACTCAAACGGACCCTAAAACGTAACATTTTTCGTCTCATCAATGATGAGGATGACGTCAGCGTTTTGAGTAAGCGTGCCATAATGGTGCAGTACTGCTTTGTAGGTTTGAGCGAGTCGTTAACTCGGTTTGACTGAGCTGTGGTGACTCAGTTGTTGGCGCGTGGACAGAACTGGTTGGCGCGTGAACAGAATTAGTTGGCGCGTGAGCAGAATTGCTGGTACTGACCTGTAGTGACTCGGTTGGCGCGTGAGCAGAATTGGTTGGCGCGTGAAGAGAACTGGTTGGCGCGTGAACAGAATTGGTTGGCGCGTGAGCAGAGTTGGTTGGCGCGTGAAGAGAATTGGTGGATTTAAGGAAGGATATTAAGGGAGTGAAGTCGTAGCGAGTGTGGGTGTTGGGGAAGTGTGAAACGACATCGTTTTGGGAAATGGTGTCGGTTTCGGAAAGGAAAGGGGAGGAGGAGGTTTTTAAAGGGGTGTGATGGACGACGGTTAAGTTAGTTGGGAGGTTGTTACGGTAGTTGAGGAAACGGTTGTGTTTGGGGTTTGAGGTGGATAAGGGTGGTGGAGGGAGGAGAGTGTTCATGTTTTTGTGAGGTTTTGAATTTTGCCAATTTGGGGAAAGAAATGAAATGTTTGTTTATTGGGGATTTTTATTACACTAGTTTAGACCCTAAAATATCAAGCAAGTACAAATAAGATAGTGTTTGTTTGTACAATAAATAGAGTGTTTGTTTGTATGTTATTGAGCAATGTCATCTCATTGATTTGGGTGATCCAGTGCGAAATTAAAAGTGAGCCGCCGTAAATTATAAAACAAATAATTATTTTGAAAAATTCAAAACATAATATATTTATACGTACATATATAAATACCAATAGACATATGCTAATTAGCTTTACCGACTTCTTCTTCTTCACAACACTACTTTTTCTTCTTCACACCACTACTTCTTCTTCACTACTTCTATACACAACATGCACACTTATGTCTAACTAATTACAAGACTTCTACACCTTTGCAAGTAATATACACAACTACTAAGCAACATACACAAATGTACAATACTTCTTAAACTTGAGGTTGAAGGAGTATTCTTCTCTTGCACTTTGGATGAAGATGGATGAGTAGGGATTGAATCACTTGAAACAAAGATTAATAATCTAATGATCAAAGGGTTTTAGAAGATGTTTAGAGAGATTTAGATCTGAAAATTTTCGTGCAAAAGGTGAGGAAAAATACCAGATTTGAGGTGGTATTTATAGGCAAGTTTTCTGACACAAGGAGCGTGCCGGCCCCCTTAATTCGTGGCCGGCCCCCTTAAAATTAAAGGGGCCGCCCAGCTGTAACAGCCAGAAAACTTGTCTTTTAGTGGGGAAAGTTTATTTGGTGAAAAACTAACTGATTTTGGTTAAAAATTTGAATTCATATATTTAGTATGATTTAAACATTTTCTTTTATTACCAAAAGTGTTTTTCAAAAATATATAATATGTTTATATTATTAAATAAACTTTGTAATAATTAATTAAATACCCCTTTGATCATGAAATCTATTAAGCACTTGTTTATTCATACGTTAAGTGATTGATCCATATGTGTTTGGTCAACCATCAAACTACACCTCCAACTATCAAACCCCACTTCATCCACATCAACCGAATGGTTCATTCCACAATTCCACGGAAAAGCAAAAATTCCGTGAAGATCCAAATGTGATACGAGATCTTCGTGATCTAAATGCCATGCATCTTGCACAACGCAATTTGAACAAACCACCCTCATCTCCATACTCCAATTGTTTGCCTCACTCAATCAATTTGGATCAAGTCACCAACCACACCTACTATTGTCCTTGTTGCTATTTCCTACAAAAGCGAATGCTTGACCTAAGTGAAGATATTTCTTGGATTGAATATCTCCTCACTCGTCCTCATCCTATACCTCCACTAATCCGATACAATCCTTCCACTCCATACCCATCACCATCAAACCATTGAATCCAACTTCCTCTCATCACCAAAATAAATTCATCTCACCCTTTTGTGTTTCAAGCAAGTCTAAGAAGACCTCAAATTGGCAACTTAGTATTATCTAATGTAGCATGCTAGAAAAGCATATATATGTATATGTATGCTTGTGTATCAATGATTATGTTTTCTACATAATCTATTTGAATAAATTCTATGAATGAATGTTTCTTGTAACCTCCATGTATTATATTTATTTCATGTTCCATATATATTGCTTGTGTTCTAAATATTTTTTGCAAGCATTCCATATCTCGATTTCCTTTATGACCTCAAAACGAGGGGGAGTATACGTCAAGGGGGAGCTCTAAACTATTCGGGATAACCTTTTTTATGCTAACAAAAAGGGGGAGAATTGATATAAACTCACAATAATATTTGTATATATATACTAATTTTTGTTTAATGAGTTTAGATTTTGTAATCATAAAAAAGGGGGAGATTGTTGACATAAATAATGCATAAAAACGTTATTTATATTTTTCGATATCTCTACGTTTTGACGATCACAAAATGTAAAATCATTAAACGTAAGATTACTACGTAAACAAGTATTAAACTAGTTTATATCATTTTATCCAACATAATCACTTAAGGTATGAATAAACAAGTGCTTA
>LBNU01031357.1:52986-78993 GCA_014162995.1 Artemisia annua | reverse complement strand
AAATAAAAAACATATAAAAAACCAAAATACAAATACTACAAGATAGAAACGATAAAATTATAAACACATAAACAACCCTCCAATAAATAATATATATATATACCCAACTCAGATCAACAAAATAGCTGCAAAATACCAATAAAAACAAATGATACAAACAATCTACAATAATAAAAAAAAAACCATAAACGAAAGATAAAAAACATGAAAAACTAAATAAGGAAAAATAAATATAAAAATACAAAAATAATAGACAAATAAAATTACAAAAAAACCTACATAAACTAAAATACAAAACACAACCACCTACTATACCCCACTCCTAATACACAATCATATTACTAACAACATATACTAAACACAAAAACCATCCATAAGAATTTATATATACATATATAACCTATATATATATACATATACTAGTACTAATATACTATTATATATATATATATATATACTATATATATATACTATATATATATACATATATATATACTATACATACTACTATCTCTTTATATGATATATATATATATATACTATATATATATATATATATACATATATATGATATATAATATTAATTAGGTATTTTAATATATATACCTATATATATTATATATATATATTATATATATAATATATGTATCTATATACCATATATTCATATAACCGATATATATACTATGTGTATGATATAGTATTAATAATATATACCATATATACTATACTAGTATATATATATATATACTATACTATATATATATATATAATATAATAATGAATACCTGTATCTATAATACCATATATATACTAGATATATATATATTGTATATATATATGTATAATATATACATATATATATACTATACTATAATATATTATACTAATAATAAATATAGTACTACTACATATAAATATATATATATAATATAATATATATACTATACATATATACTATATACATATATATATGTATACTATATATATTATACGCTATAATATTATAGTAATATATATAATATATATATATATATATATCCTTATTAATCACATATAATACTATAATTATAATTATATATATATAATATATATATATTATATATAATTATACTATATATATACTATATATATATATATATACTATATATATATATATATATATAATATATATACTATATAATATAATTACTATATATATATATATATATATTAGCTACAATTAATCTGTAGCCAACTGGCTAAAATTTGTGCTATAAATGTGGGATCCCTAATTTTTTTTGTGGGTCCCTGAATCTTTTCTGTGGGTCCCTGATTCATTTCTTGTGTATTTTTTGGAAATGATTGTCAGCCAATTGGCTACAAATAATTTGTAGCCAAGCTACCCCTATATATATAATATATATTATATAGTATATTATATATAATATACTACTATATATATATATATATATATATATATATATACTATATTGCCATAAATATTTTTGCAAAGCATTCCATATATCGATGCCCTCAAAAACGAGGGGAGTATTCGTCAAGGGGAGAGCTCCAAGCTAATCGGGATAAACCTTTTTGATGCTAACAAAAAGGGGGAGAATTGATATAAACTCACAAAATACTTGTATATATACTAATTTTTGTTTTAATGAGTTTAGATTTTTGTAATCATCAAAAAGGGGGAGATTGTTGATATAAACAATGCATAAAAACGTTGTTTATATTTTTCGATATCTCTACGTTTTCACGATCACAAAATGTAAAATCATTAAACGTAAGATTACTACATAAACAAGTATTAAGTTAGTTTATATCATTTTATCCAACTAAATCACTTAAGGTATGAATAAACAAGTGCTTAATACATTTAATGATCAAAGGGGTATTTAATTAATTATTAAAAAGTTTATTAAATAATATAAACATATTATATAATTAAAAAAAACACTTTTGGTAATAAAGAAAAATGTTTAAATCATACTAAATATATGAATTCAAATTTTTAACCAAAATCAGTTAGTTTTTCACCAAATAAACTTTCCCCAGAAAAAGACAAGAAATCTGGCCGTTACAGGTGGGCGGCCCCCTTAATTTTAAGGGGGCCGGCCTCCATTTAAGGGGGCCGGCACGCTCCCTGTGTTAGATTTCTTTTCCTATAAATACCACCTCAAACCTGGTATTTTTCCTCACCTTTTACACTAAAATTTTCAGATCCAGTCCTCTCTAAACATCTTTCAAAACCCTTTGATCATAATATTATTAATCCTTGTTTCAAGTGATTCAATCCCTCCTCATCCATTCTCATCCAAAGTGCAAGAGAAGAATACTCCTTCAACATCAAGTTTAAGAAGTATTGTAGATTAGTAGTGTATATTTTGTATATCATTTGTGAAGGTGTGGTGTGCTTGTAATTAGATAGATCTAGGTGTGTTAGTTATGAATAGAAGTTTTGTAAAGAAGAAGAAGTAGTGAAGTAGTGAAGTGGTGTGAAGTAGTGAAGAAGTTGTGGAGTGTATAAGTTGTGTAGAAGTCGTGCTAAGTTGTGTAGTGGTGTGAGATTGGTTCTAGCTAGAATTAGAACCCGACATTTAGCTTAGTGTCGTAAATTAGGTGCTCGGGGAGTGGAGTAGGACGAAGAGGAGATTCGTAGCCGAACCACTATAAATCCCTTGTCTCACGTTGCTATCTTTCTACCTTTATTTCCTTACTAATTTACTTGCATGTTTCATATTATATTAGTATACTTTGTCGTTAATAATTGCAAGTTGAGATCACATAAAATTGGAATTGAAGTTTTTATAACCAAAGTTTTATAAATTAAAACGACGTAAAACTATTTAACCCCCCCCTTCTAGTTTTCCACAATTTGTTTGAGTCAAATGCTTGTATTGAGTTATAATGAAGTTTTGCAGGATTCCAGGAATTAAGGTAATTGTTTTTCCATAAATTTTCCGGAAATTAAACATAAGAATTCTGTCAGATCAATTCTGACGGCGTCAGGCTTTAAACCCTGATGGCGTCAGCCTTTGATTCCAGAAAACATTTTTAAAATTTAGTTTTTCTACCGGATTGTAAAAATTACTGCATATTTAATTCCAGGAATCTGCAAAATTTTCATTCCACAAGCATTATATCCTTATATAGATTTTGCCGCCGATTTTACACGAGGTTTGCCTAGATTGTTTTCTCAGGTTTAACAGGTTATTTTAGACAAGAAGGTGAACATGGAATCAAGTTCATGACATCAAGCTTTTGGAGTCGCCTTGAGCTTGGAGCTTTTTACATCATCTTGGAAGAAGATCTAATCATGTTACCACACGATCCACGTCAAGAATCATGGGAGTATTTGTTTCATTCTTTCTTTTTCTACTTTTACATCTTTTATGTGAACATTGGGGACAATGTTTTATTTAAGTGTAAGGGGGGTAAACGAAGGCACCTTAGAAAGTGCAATTACGCTTGATTTTTGTTTTGTTCAATGGTAGATGTGTAGGAACCCAACACTTCATAGAACTTGTGATCGTTACGGGCTCTAGGCTGTTAAACCTTTTAATCTAGGATAGCATTAAGCACAATGATAATAATAAGCACATCGGAATAACATAAAGAATATTATTATTATCAACAAGGTTTACTTCGTCATCATCTCTAACAACTAAATATAATAGCCCCAATTCTACTTGATCAAGGTAGAACTTGTTACACTAAACTATAACAAGGATCAATGAATTGATCTTGAGGCTAACTAAATAACTAACCACTAACAATCAACCCTAGACATTTATAACTTACGTCTAGGTTACACACACACACCCCTTTAGTCGACTACATTATGGAAGACTTATTTTTAAAATCCTACACCCTTGATCTCTTTATATAGAGAGATATTAGGGTTTACAAAATACTACGAAGGACTAAAACATAAATCTTCTTTTGTAAGCAAGTCCTTCCCCATCTTTTGTAGAATTCCTTCTTGTCGTATTAAGTCCCTATTGTTTCATTCTTTCTTGTTTTGTATCATCAAATCTAATAGACCCAACAAGATGTGTAATAAAACTGAGAGAAATATTTGTTAGGGCAATTTTAGCATAAATTTAAAATTTTTTACAACATTTAGGAGTGAAACTTTAGGAATAATAAGCATCTCATGGATAGGGAATTGTATGACTAGCACAGAAACCGTACCACTCAAAAATTTTCCCCAAATATGCGAGGTTCGCCCCTAGAATTGTTAGGAAAAGCATTCACTATTGATGCTTGTGTGTGTACCGGTAGCCTATAGATTATAGAACTTGCGTTAGGACCATCCCAAATCCACAAGTGAGACTACATTCGTGTAGTTAGATTTACTACATGATAAGAGGCAATAGGATAACCCTTGTCACCCGTATTATAATTACATTGACTTCATTGGTCAAGTAATTTTCCCACACCTTAGCGATGTACTCATTTTTAGTACACGATACCCCTAGTACACCCCTCAGAGCCTATCTTTTCGTTTCTAACTTTAAGCATCTTACTTAAAAGAAAAATTTGTTTACAATCCACCCCAAATGTACACCCAAATCGCCTTAGCCTACCTTGTATGCACTCATCTTTAGTGCATTTTTGTGACAACATTTGTTTAAACCCTTAGTTAATTGTCTAATTGATTACATGGTTGCTAAGTCGAGTCATATCCTTGTACATATTGTTTTGGGACGATTAGGACTCATGGGTAAAGTACTAATGTAATGGAGTAATTGGGAAGAAGTAATTATTACCCCCATATATGCGTTAATATTTTAAAGTACTCCAAGTTTTTCAATTATCTTAATTCGAGTTATTAGAATAGTTTATTATAAAGTATGTAAAAGTTCAAGTGTAAAGGAAGAACCGAGGCCCCTATGATGTATTATTTTGGATGGTAGGGTAAGAGTGTATGCAAAAAAAAAAAGAAAAAAAAAATCGAAAAAACAAGAAAAACAAGAAAAACAAAAAATAAAATTGGAAAAAGAAAGTAGAAAAAACATACGGACTACCATCCCGTTTCATTTTTATCTTTATTTATGTTTTTGTTATTTTCTTTTTAGCTTAAGTCGAGTCGAGTTTTGGCTTAGCAACGCCACTTTGTGCATGTATTTGATCAAGATAATTAACTCGCCACCACTAAAAATACCCTTTATTCCAACCAAACCGTGTTTATCATATCCCTACACCTAACATTATAACCCTTTGCAAAGCCCTCTTTGATAGTTTATCTTTGGTGCTTACGCCTAATGGAGGAGGTTTTTGATCCTTTCCCAAGCCTATGGTAATCTATTTGTTATGACAGGTAGTGAGTGATATTTTTTCATTTCCATATAGTTATATAGGTTTATAACACCCGAGAGATGAGAGTATCCAAACACTATTTGTAAGGTGCTAGTGTATAATTTCTGTGCTTATTATGACTAGGGTGGAATGACTATTTGTTGTAATTACTTTTATATTCGTGTTAAATGACCCCTAGCTCATATTTTGATTGGAATAAAAACGCATTTGCTTGAGGACAAGCAAATCTCAAGTGTAAGGGTATTTAATGAGGCGAAAAGTGTTACGCTTTTAGGGGGTCATTTAAGCCCTAATCCGTAATTATTTGATCAAATATTGCCTTAAATCGTTCCTTTTGTCATTTTAGGTACTTTGAAGAGGAATTCTGGAAAAGGAAGCATTTTGGACGTTTTTGGAGCATTAAAGTGAAGAAAACGACAAAGTCTCAAATTATGCTGAAAACAGTACCTGACGGTGTCACGTTCTATCGTGTGACGGCGTCACGCTTTGACAACATGAAGGATGATTTTTACACTAGACGCCCCAGAAAGTTTTGAGGAATTAACACGTGACGGCGTTACGTGTTAAAATCCCTAGGCCGTCACGTTATGTGGTAAAGGGAGACGGCCCAGAAGGAATTATAAGGGGACGGCGTCAAGAGTGGATCTGAGCAATCTGAATTTTATTTTGGCGGTGAGATGACGGCGTCAGACCCTATAAGCTGACGCCGTCACAATGTAAAATCTAGATATAGTTTTCTAATTTTCATTCATTGTGTGCAACTTTTGGGAACAAAACCCTAGCTCGTTTTTCTACTGCAATTCCAAGGGTTTTCCACCCTTGAAACTTGGATGCTTAATTGAAGATAAGTCTCTTCCAAATCATTCAATATGTCTATGTATTGTGTGATTATATCTTATGCTTGTCTTTCAATTAACATGCTAGGCTAGGTCTTTATTGTGTTTGCTTAGATCTAATGAAACCTAGCTATTGATTATATATTGTTGGTTTGCTTGTGATTATTGTGGGTGGGTGAAGTCGATGTTAGGCTTAAGAAAACTGGCTAACCTCCTATATGGTAACTTGCTTGAACGTCTTAAGAAACATGAATCGGATGTGTACTACGGTTATTTGGTTGTTTTTAATGCATGAGCGAATTCTAATGATCCCATGTTAGGAGTTTTTAGTCGGCTCGACATAGGAGTGAAGTAGGAGCTTATAGAGTTAGGGAAGATCGTACACGGCCCTACGAATGGTTTAAAGGAATACAACCCGTCATCCACATAATTACAACAAACCAATTAACATACAAAAGATAGCTAGGGAGTAAGGAAATCTAAGTAAACACATATTTCTCCCATATAAGTTTCACAACCACTTTAATTTTCTTGTTATTTTATTTTATTTGCATAAGTAGTTAATTGGGTTAGTTGACTAGCAACTAATTTCGCCCACTCCTTTATAACCCGAGATTTTTACTTGCTTTCTAAAAAATATAAAAATACAAAAAGAATCATCCCTCAACCCTTAGACCTAATTAGAGTAGCTTTTCAAGCCTAACGACATTATTCCCCGAGAGAACGATCAATCCCCCGGTACTTGCCACTTCACTATACTACATCGGTCAGGTAAACTGCCTGGTGGGGATTGCAAGCTTCTCAAGATCCCTTGAGAGGTAAAACCCTAGTGCGTGGTCACAATCCCGCGCATCACTTGCCTAAGCCTTGGTCATAATCATTTGCTAGTTTTCTTTTTAAAACCCTAATTATAGACTAAACCTTAATTATATGCTATAAGTCATTTCCATAAGCCCTAAACTAGTTTAGATAACTTAGATAAGATAATATTAGTTAACCATAAGCTAGGAAACCTTTTTGTTTCATAAAAATATAGTTTGCATGGAATTAGGACTAGTTTTGCAAAGTTTTCCATGCATAAGGGTATATATGGTAACTTTTTGAAAATATTAAGTCTAGGGACAATTTTTGACATTTCTTATAAGTTATAAGTATAAGGACCCTTTTTGCAAAGTTATAAAACCCTAGGATAAAAAGTTAAATAGTTATAAACTTAAAAGGACTAGCTTTGCTAAAGGTATAAAGTTAAGGGTCTAAATGGTAAATATAGAAAACTTATAAGTCCAAGGATCATTTCTGCCATTTTCCTAAAATATAGAAGTATAGGGACTAATTGTGTCAAGTATAGATAGTTATAAGTATAAATAATATAAGTATAATAAGTTTAGGGTAGATTTTGTAAATATTTTAAACTATAAGGATATAAAGTAAAATATTAAAGTTAGAAGCATAACACAATACTAGGGAGCTTCATGTGAGGAGTATTATGTGGATATTTCGTTTTGACGAGTTTGTTGGGTTTACGATTTAAAGTGCCCTGGCTCCTCAAACGATTATTGCATGTACTTCTGAATTATGATGGCCCGAACGGTGTTATGTTATAACTAAACTCTAAATAAATACATAACTCAATAGTAAGGAGCTTAATGTGAGGAGTATTAACTTCTGAATTATGATGGCCCGAACAGTATTATGTTAATAACATAATACAATAGTAAGGAGCTTCATGTGAGGAGTCTTATACTTCTGAATTGTGATGATCTGAACGGTGTTGTGTTATACCTAAAACTCTAAACACTACATTTTCATTGAAGGGTGTATCAATTGAACCCTGTGGAACTTGTATTCACTAACACTTAAACCTATGACTCTAACTCAACACCTAGTGTTGACTCTTTAAGCATGTATCCTAGGTATATCATTACTACGGAGATGTGGCAGAAGGAGGCACTGAACTTGAAGGACTTTCAAACCGGTTATCATTCAAACATAACATATCACTTAGACTTTGGGACCTCATCATTAGTAAAAATATATTTTTTTACTATAAAAACTTTGATAATTAAATGAATGATAACTAAATTTCTATAAACGTCTCTTTTCGAGTCATTTTCTATTACTGTAACTGTGATTCCATGAAGTAATACCCCAACCCTAAATCCGCTGCGAACCGTGAAAATGGGGGTGTTAGAGATTGGTATCAGAGCATCAGTTGTAGAGAAGAAGGTCAAAACCTAAAATACAACTATTTTTCCTAAACCCGAGAAAGTCCTCAGTGCCCCTGCCATCCTCCGTAACCATATGTGCTAAGGTTAGTATAGTAATTGCCTGCTTAACTGCTAAATGATTTACAGTATTTTTACTATTATATAGTTATGTCTACTCCCCGCTATTCTACCCCCGTCTCATCTAGTTTACATCCGGAGAATGTTCTTTCCTCTCCGAATGTACTAGATTATTCCTCTAAACCATACCTTCCCGATCCCTTAGGAGACTCTAGGAATAGTTTAGATACACCTTCACCCTTAGGTTTTACACCTTTTATAGATAACCCACACTTAAAACACTTAAGAGATTTCTATGCTAAGGCATCACCTATTACTCCCCTAAACCCTATTTTACACCCACCATTCCCCACACCTAGATTAGAACCACATGGTTTCTTTCTTCCTAGAGAACCATGTATACCTAGAAACCCTATCCCTGCCTATACCCCTAGATATGACCCTAGGCAACCCTATACTTTAGCACCTACACCTTACTTAGTAAACCCTCTCATTTCATCCTGGAAAGATGAATTTGGAGAAAACCCCACTAGGACTACTTCAGAAAATCAGGAAAATCAGTTAAAGGAAATTTTAAATAACTTAGATGAAATTTTCCTTGACCTTCTTGAGAAGATAGAAAAAGGTCATGATAATAACCTAGGAAATCAACCTGACTATAGTAGTTTAAGAAATACCCTACAAGAAACCCGTTTTAAGGTAGCTAAAATACAGAAAAATTAAATGAGACACCACCATAAGATAGCTTTTGCCCGTTTTAGGATTTGTACTTTAGAAAAGATGATTGATGATGATGAGAAATGTCATCAATCAAACCTAGAAAACACCACAAACCCAAACTCTTGGAATTAGGAAAACCTTAGAAACCCCTAAGTAATATGCCTTTTATAGCCTTAAGAGTTATGCCTTAGAATAATTAGTGCTTATAGGATATGTAAGATAGGAAATCAATAAAATAAGTTAAGTTTTAGAAACTACCTGGTGCCCCTCAAGTAGGATAATTTAGATAAACTAGATTTAGGTATGCCTCTTCTTAATTACCCTAGGTCATCCCTAACCTTATAACCCCTAGGAGTATAGATATATCCCATAGGATATGACAAGTTAGGTACTTGTTATAACCTACCCTGAACCCTTACCTCTAGGAATTTAGGATAAACCACCCCGATGCCTTAGATTCATAGATTCTCAAAACTGTTTTAAACTCCCCTCGTACTTCCTCCCTTCCTAAAACCCCATCCCTTCAAACACTCCCCCTATCAATGGTGAGAATTCTTATTCTACACCATAGATATCTGCATTCTTTCTCCTCCGATCTCTAAGATTCTCACTACTTCCTTAGCTTTCTCAAGCCATCTTTCCCCTAGTTAGAGAATTTACCCCGAACTATCCCATATGCAAATATATGATAGTCATATATAAGCATATTCCTATCCTTTCCCTCTTTACTTCCTTAGATTACTATGATTCCCGAGCTAGTTTTCCCCTCCCCTCTTAGTAAAACCCGAACCATACTCTTTAGGATTCCCATACTTGAGGTTAGAAATGACTTTAGGATATCCCTAGAAAACATAAGCTTAAGTACAGAATACCTTTGATCACTAAGATAGCCTATCTAAGAAACTCTTGAGGAAATAGAAAAATAAGTTAGGAATCTTTGAGGTTTTATAGGTTAGAAACCAAATTAGAATCCCTACCCCGATAGATAGGAAAAAAAATTTAGGAAGACATCCCTATAAGATAGGATTTGGCCTAGCATAAGAATTCATTTATCGAGTACATTAGAACTAGAACACAGATTAGATATAAGGAATTTTAGGATAAACAAAGGATTAAATAGGATACTTCCGCCTTAAGCCTTTAAACCCCTAGTTTAGTATAAGCACATTAGCAAGCTTCTACCATATAGGCACACTAGCAAGCTTCAACAATATAGGAATAAGTCGTTTTTAGGTCATAATTTTCCCCTACCTAGTCCCTTAGGATACCCACAAATATATTTCAAGGATCTTAGAAAATTGAATCCCTAGAAAACAACTAAGAAACCTTAATGGATCTGATTAGTGGTTTATAAACTTAAGGCCCTTACTTATAGAAACTAGAAAAATTTATATTAAAACTACTTAGATTTGACGTTTCATAGGTTACACATTAGGAAATCTACTTAAAAGATACCATGGACACTACCCTAACTGGTTTCAAGTACCTAGGAATAGTAATACTTATAATAATACTGATACTAGTAATAATAGACAACTTAGGATAAAAGAGGAAACCCGAAACTTTGCCTAAGAATAAGGATACTCCTAGTAAACCCTTAGGAAAGAAACCACCTAAACCTTCTCCCACTTCAGAACCCTCTACTTCGATAGAACTAAACACATCACCCTTAGAAGTTTAGGACTAGTTAGGAAAACTAGAAGAACCTTAGGAGGAAAACAAATCTTGGAGGAATCTAGTAAATCTAAAATTCCATTAGGATACTATCTTTACAGGTATCCTATACTTTTACTCCACCGTTTAATCCTACTCTTCCGTTTAAACCCACTCCTTCGTTATCTCTCACCCTTTCATACCTTCCTATATCATCCCTTTCCTTTCCTCTTTCCTCCCCACTCCTTCTTACTTTTTCATCCATCCTTCCACTTTCCTTCCATCCTTTCATTCCTCCGTCATTTTTCACTCTATTTTTCCTACTCTATATTCTCTCCCTATCCCGTCCTATAATGTTCTAAGAATTAGAACTTGTACTTCTCGTCATATCGCAAGATTCTATTAGTTAGATCTTGTAAGAATATCTATGCCGAACCTTAATCCTCATTATGTTCGACTATGGTATTATACTATCTTGCCTTGCAAAGGTTGCAAGAATGAGATTACGTCCGTCACCCTAGTCATAACATGGTATAACTACCAGGTGACTAGTTGCTCAACAGAGAGGTTGTAGAACTGGCCACCATGACTATAACTCGTTTCTACCATGGCTACTACGTGTCTCTACCATGGCTACTACTTGTCTCCACCATGGCTTGAACTTAGGACTGTAAACGAATTGAACGTTCAGTGAACATTTCATGAACCGTTCGGTAAGAAGTTCGTTTATGTTCGTTCGTTTATTAAATGAACGAACATGAAGAATATTTTACGTTCGTTTACTTAAATGAACGAACATGAACAAAAAGTCTCGTCCGTTCATTTATGTTCGTGAACGTCCGATTATGCGTTCGTTAAAGTTCATTTATATTTATTTATCTATTTATGTTCATATATCCTATATTTTAATTTTTATAATTTTAAAAATTGGTTTGTTTAAACAAAACAACACTTTAAAACAATATATTGTGAAGAATTCAATAAAGTTTATGTTTGTTTTTCTGTTATCATTTATGTTCGATCGTTTATGTTCGTTTAGCGTTCGTTTACTGTCTTAATAAACGAACATGAACGAACATGAACAACTCATTTTCTTAATAAATGAACACGAACAAGAAAATTCGCCCGTTAAAGCATTCGTGTCCGTTTATTTGTCTGGTTAAAATTAAATGAACGAACACGAACAGGGCTCCGTTCGTGTTCGTCTGGTTCGTTTACAGCCCTACTTGAACTTGATTCCACCATGACTGGAACTTGTCTCCAAAACATTCTTGGACCACATTTCCTTAAATGTGGACCACTTTTCTGTTTTCTGCCGATACTACTTAAGGACGATTTATGATGACTATTCTATTAAAATGAATTAGGACGCTCTTTCATTTTAAAAAGAAAGTTATAAATCGAATGGATCATGAAATTATAAGCTCTTGCTTACAAGAATTGGGACGCCTTTACTTGTGAGTAATGAGATATAAATAAATGAGTTCAAGTATCTGGCACATGTACAAGCATTTCCTACTCCGTTTGTACAACTCCTTTCCTTCCTCTTATCTTTCCCGACTCATTCTTTCCCCTACTCCTACGTTCATCAAAATCTCGGGACGATAGTTATTTGCATTTTCCATTTATCATGTATATGCACTTGCATGCACTTTAGTAACATGTCACTTCATTAAAGTTGAAAATTGACTTTAGAAATTCAAGTAACACTATTCCTAAGGGTTACAAAGTACATAAGTTATCAGAAATGTGTGACCATATGTATCGATTTGTGACTACACTTAAATAATGTGTGACAAAATATGACTATGATTTAGACACCTAAATAAATACTTCATGTGACCAAATATATAGCATCTTTAATTTAGTCACACAAAAACTCAATGTGACTAATATCAAGGTTAATGATAACTGAGTTCACATTTTGCTATAAATAATAGTCACATGAATATTTCACAATGTAACTATTTTGAATGTATTGGTCACATATAATACCCTTATAATGTGGCCATAATCTTGATTTCGATACACATTTGTGATATGGTGTGACTATTGTAAAGCCTATAGTCACATGATCGTGCTACAAATATATGTGACTATACACATTAGGATTTGGCAAGCAAACACCCACTAAACTTTAGACACACATATTAACTTACGTGACCACATGTATCGAATTTTAGTTACACTTAATCATGTTTCTATGGTTTAATGTGACCATATATGACATTTGGTCATACTCTTCAAGTGTGTGACATATATTTGTCACTTTTAAATGCATATCGTGACTAACGCTTCAAACTTACTTTTCAGTTGTCACCCATTTCAAATTCATATGTGGCTAAATATTCAGCAAAGAATAGCAGTCACGTTTAAATAATGTGTGACAAACTTGACAATATAATTTAGCCACATACACAATTACTTCATGTGACCATATATGGATTTTGGTCACACTATTCAATTGTGTGACATATATTTGTCACATACGTATATATATAGTGTGACTAATGTCTCAAACTCATTTGTATCTGTCACACGTACCAAATTATAAGTGACTAAATAATCCAATTTTTTTTTCCAGTTACCTCTAGTCACATAAATATTCAAATGTGTGACAATAGAATTCCGAAATGGTCATACAAGTCGGATCAAGTGTGACTGTTTATTTTATTCTGGTACATTTAGTCACGTAAATATGTTACCATGTGACAGTTCCAAATACGTTATGTGTGACGAATACCAGTTTTTATACTAGTGGATTTCTTCTAAGGGGGTAAGACTGTAGCAACCCACAAAATCTCATCACTATCATTTCCATTACAACTACATATAGTAGGTATTTCATAGGTTTATTTTTTATGTGCATTCATTACTTGCATGACTCTCTAGACCTGCTCACGTATCCACACAAGCCAAATAACTCAACACTCACATCCCATAAACCTCTGGTATGTCAAGCATAAGATCACAACAATACCATAATACGTAATCTACCAATCTAACACACTAAACATATCACAAAAACCATAACAAACCCTAATTAAACCCTAATTAGACCTATGTGCTTACTAAACCCTATATGCTTAACTAAACTAGTTTGAAAGTGTCCAAGGCTTAAGTATGAGTTACTTTAGGAACATTGGGATACCTTAGGACCTTTAGGCACTAGTACAACCCATTAGAGCTTAGGTACAACTCCCTTAGGCACAAAACCATAACTAGGTTATAACTTCTCGGAAACTAAGTCAAACCTTCCCAAATCTTTCCCATAAGCTACCACCGCTATAGTAGGCCTAGGAGTCGAGCAAAGCAAGCCAAGGACCCTTGTCGAGTTGTTTTCCCATTGAAACTAGGTCAAACCTTCCCAAATCTTTCCCATAAGCTACCATCGCTATAGTAGGCCTAGGAGTCGAGCAAAGCAAGCCAAGGACCCTTGTCGAGTTGTTTTCCCATCGCTAACTGCTAAAACCCACGTTAAACCCTCCCTAGTCATGTAATCTTTCATACTTGCTTTCTTTAGCATTAGTTCAGTCCTAGGATAGTATTAGGATGCCCTAGATCCCATTAGGACCCTTGCCTAAGCCTTGGTCATAATCATTTGCTAGTTTTCTTTTTTAAAACCCTAATTATAGACTAAACCCTAATTATATGCCATAAGTCCTTTCCATAAGCCCTAAACTAGCTTAGATAACTTAGATAAGATAATATTAGTTAACCATAAGCTAGGAAACCTTTTTGTTTCATAAAAATATAGTTTGCATGGAATTAGGACTACTTTTGCAAAGTTTTCCATGCATAGGGGTATATATGGTAATTTTCTGAAAATATTAAGTCTAGGGACTATTTTTGACATTTCCTATAAGTTATAAGTATAAGGACCCTTTTTGCAAAGTTATAAAACCCTAGGATAAAAAGTTAAATAGTTATAAACTTAAAAGGACTAGCTTTGCAAAAGTTATAAAGTTAAGGGTCTAAATGGTAAATATAGAAAACTTATAAGTCCAAGGATCATTTTTGCCATTTTCCTAAAATATAGAAGTATAGGGACTAATTTTTTCGAGTATAGATAGTTATAAGTATAAATAATATAAGTATTATAAGTTTAGGGTAGATTTTGTAAATATGTTAAACTATAAGGATATAAAGTAAAATATTAAAGTTAGAAGCATAACACAATACTAGGGAGCTTCATGTGAGGAGTATTATGTGGATATTTTGTTTTGACGAGTTTGCTGTGTTTACGATTTAAAGTGTCCTGGCTCCTCAAACGATTATTGCATGTACTTCTGAATTATGATGGCCCAAACGGTGTTATGTTGTAACTAAACTCTAAATAAATACATAACTCAATAGTAAGGAGCTTCATGTGAGGAGTATTAACTTCTGAATTATGATGGCCCGAACGGTATTATGTTAATAACATAATACAATAGTAAGGAGCTTCATGTGTGGAGTCTTATACTTCTGAATTGTGATGGCCTGAATGGTGTTGTGTTATACCTAAAACTCTAAAAACTCTAAGAATGATTACTTAAGAAACCTAAACTAAACAACTAGAGCTTGACATACATCCACACCTACAACACACCAGGATACGTGAGTAAGGCAGTCTAGTTTCCGAGTCACTTTTTGCATCAATAAGAATTCCCTAAGCCCAGGTGAGTTTCGTAGCCTCACATCTTTTTAACTTTTCACTCTAAATGCTTTACAAACCTTGTGAGGGGGATACATGCTACTTGCTTTACTTTAAATCAAATACACGTCTTTTTCTTTGGTTGTTGCACGAGTAAACTATCTGCCACCACTACATAACTAAAATTCATGAATCTAATCGTTTGGGATATTTTACCCACGCGAACGCGAATATAGTTAATAGATCTATTGGAGTTTGACAACTCCCGTTGATACTACATCTTTCTGGATGGTATTAACGTGTGGTTCATGAGCTTAGTGCAACATACCCCACACATGATAATTGTAGAATGCATTACAATTATCATAAACACTACATTTTCCTTGAAGGGTGTATCAACTGAACCCTGTGGAACTTGTATTCACTAACACTTAAACCTATGACTCTCACTCAACACCTAGTGTTGACTCTTTAAACATGTATCCTAGGTATATCATTACTACGGAGATGTGGCAGAAGGAGGCACTGAACTTGAAGGACTTTCAAACCGGATATCATTCAAACATAACATATCACTTAGACTTTGGGACCTCATCAATGGTAAAAATATATTTTTTTACTATAAATACTGATAATTAAATGAATGATAACTAAATTTCTATAAACGTCTCTTTTCGAGTCGTTTTCTATTACTGTAACTGTGATTCCATGAAGTAATACCCCAACCCTAAATCCGCTGCGAACCATGAAAATGGGGGTGTTACAAGGCACGTTTCAACACAAGAGATATTATAGCGGTGAAAGTAGATTAATGATATACCCGTTTGATGGACCTCTATACTTTTTGTGTTCGTGCTTACAGGAATGGCTTTTCGCAAAGCTAATTCTCCAGTTTTGGGAACATTTGTGTTGGGTGGATATAATACTGCTTTAGCAGGTGGAAGAAATGACACATCTCACGGCAGGGGTTTGTCTGATAGGTATACGATGAAGGGAATGAGATCGGCTCCTTTAAAAGTCGTACGGACCGGTACGGTTGATTTGATAGGATATAAAATATGCAACAAAATATATAGATCTAAACCAACTCAGGATTTGAATAATAGTCTCACCCAATTGAACGAAAAGCAAAAGAATTTTCATGAGATTTTCCTTTTTCGTTCTTAAGTTGTAACCAAACACGTTTTGTTATGATCAATGCAGCTTAATCTATTTATTATGTACACATCTAGCCTGAACAAGTTGCATACACACTTATTATCTCTTTTTTGTAGTATGTTCTTTTGCATTGTTGCTTGAAGCATTGACCCATGTAAACTGATATTATCTTAAACTTAGTGTATTTTTTTTTCTTTGTGATTTTTGGTTATAGGCAAAAAGATCAGATTGTTCAAAGCAAAGGAGAAGGAGCGTGAAATTGCTGAGAATTCTAATGGGATGCCTCCGATTAAGAAACAAAGTCTAGGGGAATTGCGTCTGAGCAAAGGTACATTGCGTCATTATTTAATAATTTAGTATTGATTATATGAACTCTATCGTTCTGCTTAGTAGTATTCACCATTAATGATAGAGAATATAGATTATCTTTTGATGTGATAAGATCATCATTGCATTCAAGTTGTCATATTTGCAATACACTTGCTAACTTATTGTAAATTCGAGAAAATGAGATGGTGGAGAAACTTCTGTATTTTTTCTGTGTATTTCATTGATAACAGATACATATATTTATACAATGGGATAGAGAACAACTACCAAAAATACATCCTTAATCTAAGGGACTTAATAAGGAATATACAACAAACTATGGATAGGCTCCAGCCAATCTCCAGCTCAACCTCATCCGATAATTAAAGTCGCTCTCGCCAACACTCCCCCTCAAGGTGGAGAATGTATGTCTATCATTCCCAGCTTGTCAAGAGAGCATTGAAACACTCTCCTACAGACTGCTTTCGTTAACATATCTGCAAGCTGATCTTTTGATGCAACATACGGAAGTTCCACAGTTTTCTTCTCAAGGTGGTCCTTGATGAAGTGTCGATCAATCTCCACGTGTTTGGTTCTGTCGTGCTGGACTGGGTTATTAGCTATCTTCACAGCAGCTTGGTTGTCACAATGCAACTGCATAGGGGATGTTAAGTTGATGCCCAAGTCCTTCAAAATTCGCTTTATCCAAATTAGCTCACACACACCATGTACCATTCCTCAAAATTCAGCCTCGGTACTCGACCTTGAGACCACCTTTTGTTTCTTGCTTCTCTAGGTAACCAGATTTCTCCCAACAAATGTAAAGTAACCCGAGGTGGACTTTCCATCCATTCGATCTCCTGCCCAATCTACATCCGAGTATCCACACACCTGGTGATCTTGATTCTTTCCAAAAAACAAGCCCTTACCAGGTGATGATTTAAGGTGCTTCAAAATTCTATACACTGCCTTCATATGGTCTTTGCTTGGTGCGTGCATGAAACGACTTACTACACTCACGGCATAGGCTATGTCTGGCCTGGTGTGAGAAAGATATATGAGCTTTCCAACCAGTCTTTGATATCTTTCTTTGTTCGTGGGGACCTGATCCGGGAGAATTGACAATTTGAAAGAGATGTGCAATCAGTCGTGTTCCTTTGACCTATTCCGGGTTCGCTGTTGGCGGGTAGGAACCTCTAACCCAAACACGACCCATTTATAATCGTGTAAGGAAACTAACCTAACCCACACCTGCCATAACACATGGACCGCATGTTGACCCGTTTAAACTGTGAAATGAAATACGGCAAATAGGAATATAAGATGGTGTTGTATTTTAAAACAGTTTAAATGCAAAAGTGATAAATTAGTTAAAAATGATAAAAATAACAACAAATCATATACAATTTTACCAGTTATAGAGCGTCAATTCTATGAAGAGAGGTATAAAATCGGTAATCAATCGTATTAAGTTCATAACACAAAGAAAATTAATCCACATGCAACATAAAAATGCACTAAATTTATTTTTAGAGTCTTATATACTTAAAACGGGTTCACGGGTTGACAGTTTAAATTTACTCAACCCAAACACCGACCCATTATTAAACGGTTAGACGGGTTGACCCTGTTTTTACCCACCTATATCCTCAACCCAAACCTGTTTAACTTCGCTGTCGGGTCGGTCGTTATGTGCGTGTCGAGAAGTCCACCCCAGTTTTATCCCTAAGAGGAAGGTCGATGCTATGCCATACGCCTAACTGGATGTTCCACTTAGGCCAAATCCACTAACTACTAACCCGCCCTTCAACATAAAAAGAAAGAAAGATAGTTTTGAAAGTATAAGTAATTTGAACTAAATAAATCGCTGCTTATTTGTAAAACTTCATTCAGTTTAGCGTGAGCGTATACATATAAAGCTTTCATAAGTTGTCAAATAAACCATTAATTTTATACGCTGTGTTATAAGAGCTCTATGCTAAATATAAACTGTAAATGGTCTGTTATACCAAGAGATCCTTAAGCGTTACTATGCAAGCTTAAACTAGGTTAAAATTACATAGAATATGTTACATGTGCGCACGGCGATTACATTCTCTTTAAAATTTTAAAAAAATACATTGGTAGTCAATTATCAGTATATACACACATTATGAAAAAAGGAAAAATTAATACATGTAGTCATATCATTATAGTACTACACGTTAGAATACAATGGTAAAGAAATGAAGTTTGTCCCTTAAAAACTAGGGTGCTTAAGAAAAATCTAAAAACCGAAAACATATCCGAACAACTTGACTGAAACCCAAAAGAACCCAAACTGAAGAAACTAAACTTGGAAAAAACCGAACAAAAAAACGCTTCCCGTTTGGTTTATTTTAGATATCGCCAGTTAACCGAACCGAACGTGTATCTTATACATATTTAATTCAAATAATTGTACAACAGATATATACAACATTTTATTGTAATATAGATTTTTTTTCTCCTAATGAAGAGGGAAAATTTAAAAATACTTTGTTCAATGTTAAAACTAAGTAATGTTATACTTGTCCATATATCTGATTGATGACATCATGTTGTTCAACAAAGAAAATCTTTCAAATGTTTCAAAACTAATGACCAAATAAGGATGAGATAAGCATGTGGTGAACTCACTAAGTTCCTTGGTTTTCAAATAAACAAAACTAAGAAGGAACAATAAACCAAGAAGAGTACATCAGGGACTTACTTAAAAAGTACTACATCTTTGGTGCCCATGATGAAGAAACCCATGGTTCATCCAACAAACTTTACCGATTTGGCTAGAAATCATCAATGAGACTCGCTAGAGAATTATGGGTCACTGATTACTCATTGTAGGCAGACTACACATATCAATCTCAACATGTATGTGTCGGAGGTTTGAGAATTTTAATTAAGTTAAACTCCAAATTTAATATACTCGAGAGACGAATCGCGATTAATGGTCTCCAGTGATTTTGACCATCAAAAAGAGAAAGAAAAGAAATAAATTGAAAAAAACTAAATTAATAATTAAAAAAAGACCATAGACTTCTGAGAGACGAGTGTAAAGAAAAAGAAAAAAAAAGGACGGCCATAACTAGTGCAAAACTGATGCGAGGTCAGCTTTCAACCATTTAGGAAAGTATACCTAATTATGTAGGCAAAGTATACGAAAATGCCCGGGAAGTGTCTCTAAGGAAGATAGGAGGAAGTGGAGGACATTTCCCTGTTGGCGAGACCGACTTAATTATCGATGAGGCTGAGCTGGAATGGGCTGGAGCCTACCATAGTTGTGTAGTATTCCTTATAAGCTCCCTAGATAAGGATGTATTTTCTGAAGTTGTTCCTAACCATTGTAAAATATTGTCTGTTATCAACGAAATACAACAGAAAAATACAGAATTTCTCCACATCTCATATCTCTCAATTACATGGTATAGAGAATACCTCACATTCTGAAACCCGTAGCAATACCACAGAGTTCGAGCAGCCAAGGGGGATCATCAAACACTTCGCAAGTCATTGTTCAGAAGGTCAAGGAAACGTACCATTCCCCACGTGAGTCATCTTGATGAAAAACTACCCCTTGTGGTCACCAGAATGGAGATTGGATTGGAGCACGAACCAAATCCCGGGTTCATCACGGAAAAACAACCGAAACCGAAGGACAGATGAAAAAAAATTGACAGCATGGCCATCGACAATCTTCGATTAAAGCTGGCTGATTGATTCGATGAGCCCCCTTTATCCGCTTTACGCCTGCAACCACCGCGCTGAGATCAAGGACGCGTTGGGAAAACCTTTAGCATGATACAGAGCGAAAAACTCAGTTGTTTGAAAAAGGACGGGGGGGGAGGGCGGTGGTGGGGAAAACCGAGGCCTTGCACACGTCGCCAGAACGGACGATCTCTGTCCCACTTATTCATGAGTTGGTAAGCATATTCCAAGAAATGGAACCTGCATGACTGTACCAAGAAGAACTGTCCTCAAACAATCACCCGTAGTTAACCATTATAACTTTGTATCCCCTTCGGGTGCCCATCTTCTTGCTGGACTAGATCCAGAATTTAACCAAGCAGACGAATCTGAGAAAAGACCCGCCCCTTAATCTGAAAAATGCTATGCCGAACATTCCGCAAGACAAAAATCAGAACAAACCATGGAGGAACAAATACCGAACCAGATAGTTGTCAATATGCCACTCGTAATCGTAAACAAAGCAAAAAAAAAACGAATGGGAAGGGAACACATCACGGTAATGCATTGTGGAAGAAGGTCAATCAAAACTGCCGATGCTACGGAAGATCATTGGATATCCTGAATGGTGGGACTTCACAAAAGAAACACGGGAAATAAATAAGCCCAGGCAACTGTGCAACTTCGTCACAATCTGAGGAAGCAACCACTCCAACTACAGCCCACACATCAACAATCAGTAGTGTACACGTAACCTAAACGCTTCAAATAATGGTTGGATAATTGATACAGGAGCACTGACCATCCACAAGAATGACTCCAGATAATTTGACAAAATTTTCCCCAAAACGAATAAAGTATGATGCACCGCGAAGGGAGTACACCACCTGTAACAGGTTGACAGATGCCGGTGAAAATTAACACTCAATGGGCTTGATTCCGGCCTGGGTTCATCCTGTCACTAATTACTATCGTAGAGGCCCACGCACACAATCAGATTACTGAAGCCCTTAACGGCTAGTGAATTTGGCAAATGATTGTGCTTCAGGATATGACGACACAGTCGACTTCTTGGTTATGTATAGCGAGGGGGCGGTTTACGATCTCGAATAAAACCATGCAAACGCCAAGCGCATATACTAAATAAGTCAAGCAAAAAGTCGTGCCACGTGACGCGCAACACTCGGGCATCATCTTTGTAATTACCTAGAACGCTAAACGATCTTGTTTTTGAGGTACAGATAGTGACTTTAAGTGTGACACCGTTGAGTGTAAACAAAAATAAAGAATTCGATGTTCAAGTTTTAATAAAACTTATCCATTATACATACATTCTGATGTATGGGGTCCGGCTTCGGATCCCTACCCCAGTGGTCGCGCGTAAATTTTGAACTTCCGTAGAGAAGGCACGCGAATGATTGGAGCTCAACTCTGAAAAACAAAGGGGAAGTACACATGCATTCAAGGAACTACACCACACATCAAATCCGAGTATCGAAGGGAAATAAATATTAATCGATAACTGGCGGGAATAATCAAACCATGAAGATGCAACCTTTGTAAAAAAAAATCATCCGCAACAAAATCTTGTGCAAGGAACAAACCCCACAAAATGGTTGGAAAAGAAAGAAGAACGACAGAGTACTTGAAATAGTCCGGGCACTCCCTATTGGACATGAATTTCCAATCCACGAAAATATTGGGGGAAGCAGTCCGACCCTGCAACATCATGAATAGAAACTCCCTCACGGGGAAGGACTCAAAAACCCCATTACCAGCAAGTTCATAACTGATAAACATGCCAGTAAATACGTCTGAACAAATATGGATGCACTGCCATATGTCATCCAGGACATTGAGAATAGAGCCAAGAGCCATCAGAGCATTTTTTGGACACGCGAATACAAAAAAGGGTATAAAGATGCTGAGCCAATCATCGGAAAAAAATGTATGGACACCGTAAGTATCTTTCACGAGACCGTTATCAATACTGGGATCGAGTCCGCTCAGGGAGAGGCAAGATGAAGCGGACCCTACGATACCAACAGATGGAAACTACCTGGATTGGATCTCAATGTCTACCACGAGAACGCGACACCAATGAACACGATCCAACGAACATGCACCCTTCGACCTGGAAATCAGACACTCCTGATATGGGTACCGAAATGAGAAGAAGATAACCCAAGATAACAACCACCGCGGGAACCGAGAATCCGATATACCGAACCTATCACTATCAATCACCCCGAGGCCCACGTAGCGTAAAAGCCTAATTTCTACAAACATGAAAAACAAATGCCCCTCTAAATTAAAAATTCTAAGAATACCTAAAGATAAAATTGAGACCCAATTTTATCCACCTAAAGGTATATAATAATAACTTAGTAAATAACAACTTTATAAAATAATATTTCCTAAATCAAAGGATTGTAAACCGGAAAGTTCATGTATATCCCAAAAATTCGCGTAGCTATAAGTTCCAAAGATAAGTACAAATAAGATCAAGATCACATATTCCTCCTTGATGTAAAATTAAAACCGAAATCATCACACCCACCAAACACTGTCTCTGTTTTTGGACATCCATAAGAAAATACGGTCTCTCCTCCTTCTGTACACACAGATGAGCATGCCTTTTCCTCCCAAACTAGGTTACCACAGTCTCAAAGAAGAAAACCACACTGGGTTCCGATCGTGGGTTTTGTGTGACCGGAATAAGGTGGCGTGATTGTCTGGTCTCGGTCGAGTCTGAGGCTTTTGTCTGTTTCGTGCATCAACCTAACCGAAGGTACCCCTATAATCTCGCTCCACTTATTTCTTAGGAATCCCTCATAATCTTCTCGTTCATTATGTTCGTATGGATCATCAGTTCATGTTTGGGTTGCGATTAAGAATCGGATTAAAGGATAAACATGTTTATTACTATACATTATAATCACATCCAATCAAAATAAACACTAAATAAGCGTTATTGAAACCTTAGTAACCGATCATACATACCTGGATCGACTTGCAGAATATAATGTTTCGACTTGTAATCCATATTCATAACTTGTGGTTGAAATAATCCTAAACAGCAACGAGAAAGATGCATGCATGTTATTTGGTTCATGTTTTTCGAATCGAAATGGAGCAAAAAAAATAAATACCAAGGCGGAATGTTTTTGAGACAATAGGTTCCACGATTGCAGAGCCGATGGGACTGGCGACACTCTTTTCGATCTATTTTATACACGTTTTAAAATCGGAACATGCAATGTTATTATCCGTCCTTAGAACTTGAATATGAAACTAACTAATTCATAGCATGCGGAAGTTTATAAAAGGGGTCATGCATGGCGTCGATTCGACAAACATGCAAGGAATATAAAGTAAAGGTGCATGAAATTATATATAAAGTAAAATATAATGCGACATACAGTTGTGTGTTGAACTTTGGAACATGTGATTCAATTGAACAAACTTAGGTATTTCTTTATAAAAACTCGATCAGGAAAAAGGTCTTATGTTTGGATGGTCATAATAGAAAAGATTATGCGTGAAGAGAGTCTTAACGGATGAGTTTGCAGTGGTCTTTCCATTTAATTTCATGTGAGAGGATTTAAGAATACAAGGTGAAAGTCTTATGTCGATGGGAAGGGTATAAATAAGTTTGATAAGGGTTGTGGTTAACGAGCTACTCATGAGTGGTTTAAGTTTTTCTGGTCGCAAAAGAATAAAAAGAAGTAAAAAGGAGCATGCATGGTCGAATAATAGAGACAGGAGTAGTAAGTATGGTTGTAAATAACTGTTTCAGACTAGATTCGTATAATTAACTAGCCTCGTTAATTAATCGAGAGCGTGGATTAATGTATGTGATAAAACATTGGGTCGTCGCGGCATAAATATAATATCGTGACGGAATATATTAATAAAATCTTAACGACGGTCTAAAGACAAACCCAAATATAATTAAGTATAGAAGTTTAAAAATTTTATTGAATTCATATTATTGTGAGTTTTATATGGACCAAACTTACTAAAAATTTTCGTGATACCTCTAATTCGGTATATATAAATGCCATCTTCGAGTAATAACTAAAATCAGACAGGCAAATCTGGCCGGCTGCGTTGATTTCGGTTAAAGAGAGGAGGAAGAGATTTATGTTTGCTTACCGAAATGAACTTATATATACAATAGAGTTAATCAGAAAATGTAAATTAGGGCAAAATAAAATCATCAAAATTAAATATAAATGCAATAATATTAACTGATACATAAATGTAATGAGAGTACTTTAGACCCCGTCGTTAAGATTATATAAATAATTACGTACCAAGATATTATTAACCGCGACGACCCAAGAATTGATTACTAACTCATAACACACGCTCTCAGTTAATTAACAGGCTAGTATTACGAAATTAGGTTAACATATTACACATATTACTCCTTTCTATATCACCCATGCAGCTCCTTGTATCCTTTTATATTTTGCGACAAAGAAAATTAAAAACCATATGACGCCCGTAACCCACACCCTAATCAAAAACACATATTACCCTTAACCCATTCAGAACAATAAGCAAAATTGCAACCTTAATCTTAAAATCCTGCCACGTGAGAATAGAGGAAAGACCACATCAAACTCTCACGTTAAGGACTCATCTCACGCCATAATCTTTTAATTTAGGAACATCCAACAATAAAGAAACTTTTTATCTGATCGAGTTTTATAACAGAAAATACTAAGCTATGTTTACAATGAATCACATGTCCAAAAGTTTCCAAACACAAACATGTCCATGATATATACTTATAATATATAATTTCATGCAACCCTTTCTTATAATCCTGCAGTGTCGAATCGAACGCCCATGCATGACCCCTTTTATAAAACATTACGCATGACATTATGAATTAGGTTAAGTTTCATATTCAAAGCTAGAGATCAATAACTGCATGATTCAGATTTAAAACGTAAAATAAGATCGAAAGAGTGCGAAAGCCCAGTTCGGAACCTCCAACTCGTGACACCCGGATTGTGACTCAAAAACAGTCGCAACTTATTTATTTATTTGCTCATTAATCCGATCAAACATGAAACCGAAAAGAGCATCATGCACGCTTCTCGTAGCTGTTTAGGATTATTCAAAACAATTATAGAATAAGGATCCAAGTCAAACATGTATATTATCAACGAATCGTATGTTAAATAGATCGGTACATAAGTTGCATAATCGTATTTTTAGTGTCTTATTTAGATGGATGTATATGTAATCGTATAACATGTGTATCTTAAATCCGATTTCTTAAGCAAAAACAAAACATGAACAGATGACACTAAAAAATAAATGGAACGGATTATAGGGACACATAAGAAAATAAGGAACGAGATAAGGGTACCTGTGA
>LBNU01031357.1:37525-52977 GCA_014162995.1 Artemisia annua | reverse complement strand
GTTAGGGGAGGGGACCTGATCCGGGGAGACTTGGACAAAGATTTGTCTAGTTTGGTCTCGGTGGCGTGGCTCGATAGGCTTGCACTCAAGCATCCCACAGTTTTCGTCAATTAGTTAGTACTAATTATGTTGCCACACATGGAGGTCAGGACGGTATGTCCAGATGTTTCGAGATTCCGCTACTTCATAATTACTCGCTTTATTGGTGAGGTCTTCGTCAACCTCGCCCGTGCCAAGTATAGTTTGAAGTTTCATTGTCTTGTTTTGTTTTATACTCCATAGTGAACTCAATATCACAATAAGGCATTACTTTTCCGGTTATTTAAAACAAGTATGATCTGCATCCTTGTTTTCATTCAAAGTCAGCTTTTAATACCGCTCTTCTTTCATGAAGTTTGAACTTTCGACAAGCCCCGCACAATGGTCGTTTGCTCAAACTGGGATCAAGGCGGGATTGCCTATATTGGATGATCAGAGTATTGTGAAATCATCGAATATAATGCTTTGTTCGTGAGTATCTCACAACTTTTTATTCCTCACCTCTGACACTTGACTCTGGAGGAGGATCCATCGTACACTTCTTTCTCTATAAAGAGTACCCGTTCAGACGCATTTTTCCTTGTTACCCAATAATTCTATTAACGGAGGCACGATAACTCTTTAGTTTAGAGAAAATAGATAGTTAGATTTCGGATTGTATTCTCTTTTGTGGTGTAGGAGCATCAGTGTCACCCATTATCGATCCCCGTATTTTTGCGTACATATCCCATCGGGGCCACAAGTTCCGCTGCTATGTTTCCTGCAATGTAAGATCTATGTTTCCTTTCCCTGATGATCTAGTTTTACTGCAAAAGGGATGTATATGCATCATAGATTGCCGACATTTTGTTCATTTGCTGTGAGGAAGTTCGCATAAGTCCAAGTGGTTTCGGGTTTCTTTTGTGCGCCTCCTTTTCTTCGTTTCATGGCTTTTTCCTTATTCATATTTTTCACAGTCCTCCTGTACATCATGGAATCGAATGCAATTTTGTCATTGACATAAAGTGTGGTGACAATGTTTTATGCAACCCTAGAGCGGTTCTGGCAAAATCGGTGACAAGTCAAATTCTCGTGGATTCTCGCCAGGCGGTCGGGTGAGAATTGGTGCGTACAATACTTTGAAAGCGTGAAGCTTCGCCTTGCCTTCAGTTCCCATCGGTTGGTACTGTTTCTTTTGGAACACCGGTTACTCACTGTGCTGGGAATGTGTCAATTCGTTTCCTCAGAGCAGAACTGAGATGGAAGGTATCCTGGAAAAGTTAGTATTACTATCGGCACGTACCAGTTAGCATTATCCCTCGTGTCCGAGCTGGGGATCAAAGCCTCCTTGATGTGATAGGTTCGGTCTTCATCGGGGATTCTCGGTTCCAGGTGGTTTCGTACTTTATCTCGGTTATCTTTGGTGTAGGTTGAATGGACAAAGAAACAAGGACCAAAGCCTCAGACTCACACCGAACCAAAACAATCACCCAACCCTTATTCGTACACAACAAAACCACGATCGAAACCCACTTCTTTTAGCCTTCTTGAGACTTGTCAACCGTATGTTTTTGGGAGAGAAAAAGGATGCGTATTGTGTGTGAAGAAAGGAGGAGAGAACCGTATATTATGGATGTCAAAATAAGAGAAACGTGTTTTGTATTTAGGCAAGCATATATTCGGTTTTAATGTTACAAATCAAGGAGATAATATGTGATCTTGATATTAATTTGTACTTATCTCTTGGAACTTATAGCTAGCCGAATTTTTGTGGCATATACACATAAACTTTCGGTTTACAATCCTTAGATTTAGGAAATATTTATTTTATAAAGTTAGTTTAGTTTTAACATAAGTATTATTATTATATAAACTTTAGTTAGGATAAAATGGTATTCATTTATATACTTTAGGTATTCTTAGAATTTTTAATTTAGAGGGGCATTTTAGTCTTTTCAATTTTGTAGAAATTTAGGCTTTTACAAGCTACCTCGGGGTGATTGATAGTGATAGGTTCGGTTTCATCGGCATTCTCGGTTCCAGCGGTGGTTGTACTATCTCGGTTATCTTCTTCATCAATTTCGGTACCATAATCAGGAGTGTCCTGATTTCCATGGTCGAAGGTGGCATGTTCGGTTGACTCGTGTTCATTTGTCGCGTTCTCGTTGACATTGAGATCCAAATCCAGGGTAGATTCCATCTGTTGGTAGCGTAGGTCCGCTTCATCTTGCCTCTCCCCCTGAAGCGGACTCGCATCTCCAAAGTATTGAACGGTCTCGTGAAAAGATACATTACGTGTCACATACATTTTTTCCATGATTGGATCATAGCATCGATACCCCTTTTTTTGATTAGCGTGTCCCAAAAAAATGCATCTGATGGCTCTTGGCTCTAATTTTCCTATGTCCTGATGAACATATGCAGTGCATCCAAATATTTTTGGTTCAAGACCGTAATTTACTGGCATGTTTATCAGTTCATGTAACTTCTGTAATGGGGTTTTGAAGTCTATCACCCGTGAGGGAGTTCTATTCATGATGTATGCAGCGGATCGGACTGCTTCACCCCAATATTTTCGTGGAACATTCATGTCAAATAGGGAGGCCCGGACTATTTCAAGTATCTGTCGGTTTCGTCTTTCTGCCAACCCATTTTGTTGGGGTGTTCCTGCACAAGATGTTTGTTGACGGATGGAGTTTTTTTTTACAAAAGAGTTGCATCTCATGGTTGATATATTCCCCGCCATTATCAGACTATAATATCTTAATTTCCCTTCGATACTCGGATTTGATGATGTGGTGTAGTTCCTTGAATGCATAGTGTACTTCCCCTTTGTTTTTCAGAAGTGAGATCCAAATCATTCGAGTGCATTCATCTACGAAGGTTACAAAATACCGAGCACCACTAGGCGTAGGGATCCGAGCCGGACCCCATACATCAGAATGTATAGTCATAAATGGAACTAAGGTTTTATTAAAACTGGAAACATACGAAATTCTCTTATTTTTTGCTAACTCACAAGTGTCACACTTAAAGTCACTATCCATTACATTCAAAAACAAATTCGGTTTAAGCTTCCTAAGGTAATTAAAAGATAGATGCCCGAGCCGGCGATGCCACAACCATGCCACAGACTTATTTGCTTGACTTATTCTAGTATGATGCGCTTGGCTTTGATGGTTTTATTCGAGATAGTACAACCGCCCCCGCCTAGTACCATAACCAAGAATCCGATGTGTCGTCATATCCTGAAAGACACAATCATTTGGCCAAAATATCACATAGCAGTTAAGGGCTTCAGTAATCTGACTAACAGATAGTAAATTAGATGACAAGGATGGAACCACCAGGACCGAATCAAGATCCATTGAGTTTGAAATTTTCACGGATCTTCACCTGTTACAGGTGCTGTACTTCCATTCGCGGTGCATATATTTATTCGTTTTGGGGAAAATGTTGTCAATATATCTGAGTCATTCGTCATATGGTCAGTGGCTCCTGTATCAATTATCCAACCATTATTTGAAGCGTGGTTACGGTGTAACATACCTGATTTGGTTGATGTGTGGGCTGCTATTGGAGTGGTTCCTTCCTCAGATTGTGACGAAGTTGCAACAGTTGCCTGGCTTATTTTTTTCCGTGGTTTCTTTGTGAAGTCCCACCATTCAGGATATCCAATGATTTCATAGCATCGGAGTTTTGATTGACCTTCTTCCCCACAATGCGTACACGTGAATGTGTTCCCCTTCCCATTCGTTTTTTTCTCCTTTGTATTACGATTACGAGTGGTCATATGAACAACACTATCTGGTTCGTATTTTGGTTCCTCCATGTTTTGTCTCTGATTTTGATCTTTGTGGATGTAGGCATAGCATTTTTCCAGATCAAGGGGCGGGTCTTTTCTCAAGACTTCGCTCCTTGCTTGGTTAAATTCTGGATCTAGTCCAGCCAAGAAGATGTGCACACGAAGGCGTGATAATGTTTTGTTTAGGGTGATTGTTTGAGCGACAGTATCTTCTTGTACAGTCAAGCGGGTATCAATTTCTTGGAATATGCTTACCAACTCATTGAAATAAGTGGACAGAGATCGTCCGTTCTGGCGAGTGGTGAAGGACCTCCGGTTCAGTTCAAACAACTGAGTTTCGTCTGTTCCATCATAAAAGGTTTTTCCAACCGCGTCCCAGATCTCAGCCGCCGTTTGCAGGCGAATAAAGCGACGCATAAGAGGTGGGCTCATCGAATCAATCAACCAACTTTTAACTCGATGATTGTCGATGAGCCATGCTTCAATTTTTTTTTCATCTGTCTTCGGTTTTGGTGTTTTTCCAATGATGAACCCGGATTTGTTTCGTGCTCCAATCCGCATCTCCATTAACTGCGACCACAAGGGGTAATTCTTGTCATCAAGAATGACTCCAGTGGGGAATGGTACATCTTGAACATTCTGAACAATGACTTGCGAAGTGTTTGATGATTCCCCCATTGATGCTAGAACTCTGTGGTATTGCTACGGGTTTCAGAATGATGAGGTATTCTCTGATACCATGTAAATTCGAGAGAATGAGATGGTGGAGAAACTTCTGTATTTTTTCTGTGTATTTCATTGATAACAGATACATATATTTATACAATGGGATAGAGAACAACTACCAAAAATACATCCTTAATCTAAGGGACTTAATAAGGAATATACAACAAACTATGGATAGGCTCCAGCCAATCTCCAGCTCAGCCTCATCCGATAATTAAAGTCGCTCTCGCCAACAGGGAATCCTCCTCCACTTCCTCCTAATCATTCCCTTAGAGAACAAACTTCCTCCGGGCATTTTCCTATACTTTGCTACATAATTAGGTATACTTCCTAAATGTTGAAAGCTTGACCTCGCATCAAGTTTTGCCACAATAGATTATGGAGCCGTCCTTTTTTTTTCTCTTTCTTCTTTAAAATCGTCATCTCAAGAAGTCCTATGTCTTTTTTTAATTTATAGATTTAGTTTATTATCAATTTTATTTTCTTTTCTTTATCTGTTTTGATCGTGTCAAATCACTGGAGACCCAATTAATCGCATTCGTACTCTCGATGTATATATAAATTGGATGTTTAACTTAAAATTAAAATCTCCAAACCTCCGACACAAACATGTTGAGAATTGAATGTTAGGTCTGCTTACAATGAGATACATCAGTGACCCAATAATTCTCTATAGCGAGTCTCATTGACTGATTTCCTAGCCAAATCAGGACACAAGTTGTTTGGAGGAACCATGGGTTTCTTCACTCATGAGCACTCAAAGATGTCATACTTTTTAAGTAAGTCCCTGATGTACTTCTCTTGGTTTATTGAAATTCCTTCTTTAGTTTGTTTTATTTGAAAACCAAGGAACTAAGTGAGTTCACCCACCATGCTTATCTCATACTTATTTGTCATTAGTTTTGAAAACAATTTGCAAAGATTTTCATTTGTTGAACAAAACATGATGTCATCAACAGATACTTAGACAAGTATAACATTACCTTTAGTTTTATAAATGAACAAAGTATTTTAAATTTTCCCTCTTACATTAGGAGAAAAAAAATCGTTATACAATAAAAGTAGTGTAACAATATAATCAATAGTTGTACAATTATTTGAATAAAATTCATGTATAAGATACACGGTTCGGTTCGGTTAACTGCGGATATCTAAAAATAAAAACCAAACCGTGGTAAGCCGGTTTTTTTGTTTCGGTTTTTTCAAGTTTAGTTTTCTTCAGTTTTGGGTTCTTTTGGTTTCAGATCAAGTTGTTCGGATATGTTTTCGGTTTTCTAGATTTTTCTTAACACCCCTAGTTTTAAGGGACAAACTTACATTTTCTTTTTAACATTTGTATTAATAACGTGTAGTACTATAAATGATAATGACTAACAATGTATTTAATTTTTTCTTTTTTTAATAATGTGTAGTACTATAAATGATAATGACTAACAATGTATTTAATTTTAAATGTTAAAAGAAAATGTAAATCGCCCGTGCCAGCACATGTAACATATATATATGTGTAAATTTTAAACCTAGTTTAAGCTTGCATGATAAACGCTTAAGGATCTTTGGGTATAACAACCGAACCATTTACACTTCTAGAATTTAGCATTAGAGCTCTTATAAACACGTATAAAATATGGTTTATTTGACACAAACACTTATGAAAGCTTTTATAAATTATAAGCTCAAGCTAACTGAAATGAAGTTTTAAAAATAAGCAGAAATTATATTTAGTTAAATTACTTAAATACTATTCAATAATAATCTTTCTTTATTTATTTATTTTGAACGGCGAGTTAGTAGTTAGTGATTTGAGCCTACAGTGACATCCAATTAGGCAGTATGCAAGCATCGAACCTTTCTCCTTAGGGGATAAACTAGGGGTGGCAATTCTCGACACGACACGATAAACGACACGAACCCGACACGAAGTTAAACAGGTTTGGGTTGAGGATAAATAGGTTTGGGTAAAAAACAGGTCAACCCGTCTAACCCGTTTAATAAATGGGTCGTGTTTGGGTTGAGTAAATATTAAACATGTCAACCCGTGAACCCGTTTAAGTATATAAGACTCTAAAAATAAAATATATAACGTGCCTTTTTATGTTGCATGTGGATTAAATTTATTGTGTTATGCACTTAATACGATTGAATTACGATTATACCTCATATATCATAGAAATTGACGCTTATAACTGAGAAAATTGTCATATAGTTATTTGTCTGTTATTTTTATCATATTTTAAATAATTATATCACTTTTGCATTTAAACTGGTTAAATCAACAAACCACCAATCTTATTCACTATTTGCCCTATTTATTTAAACAGGTTAAACGGGTCAAAAATGGGTAACATGTGTTATGCAGGTGTGGGTTAGGGTTGAGTTTCTTGACACGATTAATAAATGGGTCGTGTTTGGGTAGAGGTTCTAACCCGCCAACACGCGAACCCGAATAGGTCAACACGAACACGACTCGATTGCCACCCCTAGGATAAACCCCACTCCTGCTTCTATTTTTTCGGGCCCCTGAAGGTCCATTGTGAGACTCGAACCTGAGACCTCTCCAAGGATACCTCCCCAAGGTTACCCTTGGTGGCCAACTGAGCTAGCTCAGTTGGTTAAAAGTTAAAAACTCTAACTTTCAACTTATAATATAATCTTCAACTAATTATGCCAAACATCCAAAAACAATTATAAATTTCCCCCGACAAAAAAACTTACAGTTTAAGAAAATATACTTATTATTGTTTTTTCTCTTGTACTTTTTAGCAGAATAATACTTTTACTTTTAACCAAATAATTATCGTTTTCTTTAAAGTTTGTAATAATATTTTCAAGCAAAAGTAAGATGGTAAACTCGGTCAAATTTCTCTATCTATTTTTAGTAGTGACAATTAAATTAAAAAAAAATTATTATTCATGACAAATAAAGTATTTCTTTAAAGGGGTGTTTGTTTCGGCTTATACAGCCGGCTGATGACTTATTTGGTTTTGGGCTTATGTTTCATAAGCTAACTTTTTTGTGGCTTATTTTAAAACTTTTCAGCTTATATAAGTTTATTATGACATAATAAACTTATACAATCCCATAAGTCTCGAAATAAGCCACAAAAAAGTTAGCTTACGAAACATTAGCCGGAAACCAGATAACTCATAAGCCTGCTATATAAGCCGAAACAAACACCCCCTAAGTGCAAAACATGAAACTTAAAGGACCCGATAATCAATTCCACCATTAAGACATTAAACCCCCTTTACACACACAACTGAAACCCTAAACCACCACCGTGAACAACAACAATTGATGGCGTTAACGAATCTTATACTAACAGTGGCCGGAGTGAGTGCCGTGATATTACTGATGAGAAGTGACGTCAAACAATCAGCTTCCATTTTTAAAAGAAACGTCCGTCAGATTCGTCATTGGCTTGAAGAAGAATCCAAACACGCTGCTAAGTATATATGCTCTTCTTTTATCCTAATAATAATTCACTTTTTTTATATATTTTTTTTGTTTAGTTTTGATTCGGTTTATGGCTTATTTGGTTTTGGGCTTATGTTTCACAAGCTCATTTTTTGTGGCTTATTTTGAAACCTTTCGGCTTATATAAGGTTATTATAACATAATAAACTTATATAAGCCGAAAAGATTCAAAATAAGCGCCAAAAAGTGAGCTTATGAAACATATGCCCAAAACCCAGTAAGCCGGCTATATAAGCCTAAACAAACACCCCCTTAGGGGGTGTTTGATTCGGCTTATGACTTATTTGGTTTTGGGCACATGTTTCATAAGCTCATTTTTTGTAGCTCATTTTGAAAGCTTTCGGCTTATATAAGCTTGTCATGTTATAATAACCTTTTTAAGATGGAAAGTTTCGAAATAAGCCATAAAAATTGAGCTTATGAAACATAAGGCAAAAACCACCTAAGCCATAACCCCGCTATATAAGCCGAAACAAACACCCCCTAACTCTGATGTGGCAACGCCAACTTTTCCAAAAAGGATTGTTTGAGTCTGTGTGGTGGGCTTAAACCCCGTGGATTAGTAGGCCAAAAAGGTCGGAAACCATGGTTTTGGTTTCTAAAGTTGTGTTAATTAGATAAGGTAATTAGTTGGCTGAGCATTTGGCGAATTATGGTTTATAATTACTTTTTTTGCGGAATTTAGTTATGCGCAAGCATAAGAAACTAATTGGTTATATGTGACTTGAAAATACCACAAGCATATAATCCAGGTTTATTGAATGTTATTTTTGAGTCTTGATGTTTATCTATGTTTTCAACCCTTAGAAGGTACTTGATTTATTGTCCCAATTATAGGAACTTTGGCTACTGTATTTGAAATTCTACAAGTAGGAGTTGATAATATTGGAATTTATCTACAAGCTTGAACATTTGTATATTTGGGTGAAACTACTTTTCCACTGTCAAGATTGAATAAAATCTCATTATGCTCTTAAGATGTGCCATATTCATAGACTAAAAGTGTGTTGTAGCCATTTATGAGCTAGTTTTTAGGTGGTTTGTGAGCGACTATGGCTAGCTTACTGGAGTTTGATTTGTAGTGATGGGCAGTAAATTTGAGTCTATAACTCTCGGAATAAGTAAGGGAGGGGTTATATTTGGTAACTTTGTTATCAGAATGAGCTGTATTTGGAGCTATGTTAGTTTCTCACTGGAGGATGCCATGTGAGATTATGACTTATGTTTGACGGTCACAAATTCATTTATGAACATCGTTGGTAGTTGCTGAGTAATGCCTCGTTTTGCCCCTTCACTTTTTAACAGATATTTATTGCTATGTGCTTATGAAGTCCCTATATTAACAGTATTGAAAATTTGAAAATTTGAAACTGAGAAACATAAAGGGCCATGTCATTACACTTTTAATATAATGGTCTGCATTTCTAATTGTTTTTCGTTTGGTTATTCTTGGGGCAGCCAGTGGGGGAACAGAGGACTGGTGTGATTTGCATTCAGTTATATCATTCAAAATTGAAGAATTTGAGTAGAAGTGCTGAAATGGGCGGTTTGGGTAATGATCAAATGGGTAAAGATTTTATGCGGGCGAAATCTGGCTGGGCAGACCTCCAAAACACCTGTTTTTAAAAATTAAAAATTCTGGTTATTGTTGGTTAGTCTTTCAAGAATAATGTAAATAGATCTTTTACATAAATAATACATTTTGGGCAATCAACCTATAACCTATTAACCCATGTGACCCGTTAGTTTCTATATATTTTACCCGTTCCAGTTTATAAATTAAATATAGCTAGAAACAACCCATTCATAACTAAATGGGTCGAAACTTGCTACGTAACAAAGCCTTATTTTCACCCGAGCAGCGTAAAATGTGAAAACATTTTTCTCAAGTGGTGTATGTGATCTTTTGTTTCTTGGATAATGTTATGCATTTGACAAATGTAATATCTCTTTGTCTTTAGTTTGTTTGGATAATTATACTTCTTTTGTTATATTTTGGTAATTACAAGTATTGATATGATGACTAATGAGGTTGCAAATTTTCTTATTTTGTTAAAAGTTCTAGAATAAACATTTTGCGTTTTTCAATTGCATGAACGTCATTTCCCCAAAAATAATCGCTCGAGGAAAAAGTTTATAGTTCTATACTACTTATGTATGATAAGAAATTTCTAAAAAGAATGATTAACGAGGCTGCAAATTTTCTTATTGTTGGGAAATTGTCATATATTGCCTTTTGTTCTAAAGATTTAAGCAGGTTTGTGTTTTTAAAATCTTTTTAGTTTTTACTTGAAATCATTCCATTCAGGTTGCATCATGTCTGCTTTTTCTCAATATAGAGTTTATTCAGGCTGGTTTAGCCAATCTTTTTCATATGCCAGTATCCCATATTTTCATCTGAACCGAGTTTGACAAATCTTCTTTTGATTTTGTAGGGAAGTTGAGAAGGCAAAACCCAAAGAGCTGCCAAAGAAAGATATTCCCAAGGATGATTAAGTTGATGAGGCACGACACCCAATGGCTAGGACTAGAACAACCGAACCTCCAATATAATCCCCTTGTTTCTCCGTAAAGAAATTTTAACATATTATCTTGTACGTATAAGTCTTGATGATGGCTTTGTTTCATTAGGATATACGTAACTTTTTGGCAATAAGAACATGCGATGGTTTTCTTGTATTGATGAATGTTCCCTTTGAGCAATCTTTCATAAGAATGTCGAACATGTTAGACTGTACCTAATTCTTTGGCACATTTGTATGGTGATGATAATGTGAACGAAGCAATGGTTTTGTTGTGTTAGTTGAGTTTGCAGAGGCAAACTCTTGAAATAAAGTTTTCTTTGCAGCACCTTAATGCAATTAATAATGGTCATGTTTGTCAGGTCACCCACACCATTGCAAAAAGGGGGACGGACGGTGGTGGCTGCCACTAATGGGTAGCGTGGCTGTTGCTTGGGTTTATGTTTTGTAATCACCTGCATTGTACAAGTGTAGCGTTGATTTAGATTCTGAAGTCCAACTTGAGTCTTAATAAAGTGTTTCCTTTCATTTACTTACTTTTAATAAAAATCGTTCATTGCAAAAAATTTCTAAAACTGAAGTGAATGGCCTGTTGGTCATTTGACAGGTATTTGGTTTCCAATGAGAATTCGATTAAACTGAAAAGTACGCAGTTGAGTGCACTTGTCTAATGTCATATAGTTGGATGAATTATTCGAAACATTTTAGAAGCTGCAGCAACCCTATGCCATTTTGCGTATCTATTGAACACAATCATTTCAACTAACCTAATACACTATCATAGCTACATACCACTCTAGCTTGGTTACTTTTCATTATGGGGTGTTCCGGAACCTGGTTAAATTTAAGTTCAGCAGTGGACCATTGAATTTACTTGCCAAGTGATATAGCCTACTCCAGTTGTGCGATATGAAAATTTCCAGACAAACCAAGTGTCCAGCTGTATGATAAAATTTGCGTCCAGCAATAATGTTAATCATACACTTTTAAGTTATCTCTGTCCGAATTGTTAGTTACTTGGCAATTGGCGTAAACAGTTATAATAGAACAATCAGATAATGTTGGTTGGCCAAAACGGACCAAGCATACAACCCTGTCTACAACAATCTAACGAATTGTATACGGACCATTGTTCTCAAGCTAGGTGCGAAACATCTTTTCGTGCGACAGTACCAAAAGAGAATTAAGAGCCAAAATTCTCACCGGTACTCCCGCTTTACACAAATTCCATACATCAATGATCAAACATACATCGTTAAAAAGAAACTGAATCATTCAGAAGACATTACATAGGTCCCTAGACGGTTCAGAAAAGGGTCCTTGACGCCATTATACCATGCAAAATTCATTGTGTTTCACTGCTTATTTGCATTCTGCCGCGATTCCAAGAAGAGTCTTACAGTAGAGAAGATGAGTGAGGGCTCAGCCATTGCACCAGTTCCATAGTCGCCACAAGCAAGCCTTTTTGAAACTGGGGGTATAAGAGTAATTCCCAATTCATCAATTGTCATAAGATGTCTTTCTGTGAAAGGGTTGGTCCACATAAACGTGTTCATAGCTGGTGCAACAAATATTGGTTTTTCATAGTCCCAGGCTCGGATGATGCTTGTCAGCAAGTTGTCACATAGTCCACCAGCAATCTATTTAGAATATTGAGAGAAATTTTGATCATAAAACTGAGATATGATGCAAGATATATGGATTTTCATATGCAAATGTCTGTGAACCTGAATTAAGGTGCATGCAAAAACCAAGTTCAGGTGTTCCATAGACTAAATGTCTATATTTATGACTAGATGTGGTAAATTCAACCCCTTTGGTTTTTAAGTGTTACGTTTAATACAGTCAGAATCAAACAAATTACTTATACGCGGGTTACCAGGTTTAAATTTGCCAAAGTGTATTTCAATATCTTACAACCGCCTAAATTATACCATCAAAACATTGTAATAACATACATTACCTAAATATTCGATTAAAGGTCTCACTGATTGTGTTGTTTGAGTATGATGTTAGACAAGAGTTCAAGACTATGAAAACAATAAAGTAGACTCAAATGGGCGATTGGTTCATGTAGTGGGTACCTATTAAGTGTGGATCGAAAAGGGCAAAGACGACTTCAATCCGTAGACTTTGTATATACGAATCACTATAGATGATTATGAAAACTATATTATTACCATATTAATTAAGCGGTTTTCGAGTTTTATATGCTTTTAAATACACATTGGATGACTTCATTCGGTTCAACCCATTTCCCTTTTTGTTAAAATATTTCTTAACCCTTTTGACCTTTTAAAGATAAACATAACCAAAAACGATCCATTTCTAGGTAAATGGGTTCAAATTTCCACCTCCAAAGAAAACACACACATGGTGTTTTTTTTAAAGAATAGCTTGTATGTTACAATGTGACTAACATTGTAAAGATGCCAAAATTTTCAAACAAAAGAAAACAAATGATAAAAAAAAAGTAAGATACGAGTTGCAACTATATACGGAGTATTACCTTTCCAAGTGTATTTGCTGACAATGGAGCAATAACCATTATGTCTGCCCACCGACGGAGCTCAATGTGAAGCACGTTATCTCCTATCTTTGACCAAGAAGACCATTCATGTTCATCAGTATAAAGAACCACATCTTTAGGAAGTGTTGTTCTGTCAATGAAATGTAAAGCTGCCTGAGTAGCAACAGCTTTCACTTCTGCCCAATCCGTGAAACAGCTGCAGAGGTTACTGAACTTGATGGCAGCTACACTTCCACTTGCAGCAAGCAGAATTCGCGGTTTTCTAGGAGCATCACTCACTTGCATTGCCATAATCTGCACAATGAACTTCAGCTATATTATTTACTCCAGAAAGATTAATCCAAAAGACTAATACCCAATTAATTTAAACTAACTATCCCCATTCTCCACAATGCCGGTCCCACACCATCCTCTTTCGCCTCAGGCGAATAAGAGCCATGCTTACATTATTTTCTAAAATATTACTCATAAGCTGTTATCATCAATCCTAAAGAAACCTTACTCACAGAAATGGGCAGTTCCGTGTGAAATAGCAGTTGATGTCTAAGCCTCTAAGGTATTCAGTCTAAGATATAGTACTTCTTTGGCAAACAAATATGAAAGTGTATGCATGACGGCCCATTATCTAGCCTTTTTCATTCAAAATTATTAGCTGGCATATAGATATACAAAATGGAGCAAAGAGCACAAGTATAGAAGAGCAACCCGCCCCTTGATTGAAGTACTCATCAGTGTAAAACATGAAATATAGATATAAGCACACAAGTAAAGATATTTTCTACCTATAAATGGGCAAGAACATAAGAAAGGATGTAAAAAGTACAAAAGAACACGACGGTTGGGGTTAGTACCTCATTCACCTTATATGAGTAAATGTAGCCATTATAGTGTAAAAGAATAGACTGGTAACATCTAAGAAAGAAGGAAAACAAGAAGTTAAATAGGTTGAAAAAAATCTGAAGAAAGTTTGTTAGTTGTGTCAATTTGACCGCCCTCAGCCTATCTTAGAATCTCTGACCGCTGAGTTTTGAAAAAATACCAACATGATAACAAAAGGATGCACATATGCGAACTTTAGTTGTCACTCGGATCATATGAGAAATTGAGAACCGATGCAAAAGGTTGAATCCTAACCTAAAACACACTGTAAAATAAGTGTAAAGTTGCTAATATTAAAAGCCCCATGTGTCCTTATATTTTATCGAGATGACACTTTACTTCTTCTTATGCATATCTCCATGCAAAGATACTCTATACACCCATTTGTTCATCCATTTCAAACTTATCCCATGTTGATTGATGATCATGATAGCAACCTTGTAACTAGCAACTAAAGACCTATTATTGTCGGTTATTCAAAAAACAATGCTACTTCAGTTTCTCCTAACTAACAAAGCCCATAGACCAACTTTGTAGCTTACTTCACGCTGAATCAATCACTACTCTCATCATCAATACATTAAAAACTAATCTCAGATTCTATACTAGTCCAGGGGCGGAGCCAGGATTTTAGGTTAAGGGGGGCCGAAATTATTTATGATGGTAGCGGTATATAACCTATTAAGAACGGACAACGGTTCCCTTTCTAATAACTGATGATCTCACTAATACAAATCAGCCTAAAATCATAAGAATGAGGAGCTCGATCTACTAATATTAGTTTTGGTTTTACCAAAAGTAAACAATACTAAACTGAGCCTAAAATATCATATAAACTTCCTAAATAGTTAAAGATTGTGGTCTATTAAAAAAAAAAAAAAAAAAAAAAAAAAAAAAAGGTTTAACTATTTATATAAACTGATGCTTTTAACCACATGCCTTAAATTCCCAAATCACGCAACATAAGTTAAAAACATGAAACACTCTATATTCAACTAAGAAGAAGCAGAAAGGAAGATGAAAGCAAATAAAAAACATAACATTCAATAACTACTTGTAAGCGTTTAGTAAAAAATAAGTATACAAGCATTTAATTGTATCGAATACTTACTTAATAATGACTAACCACAAAGATGACTGAACCTTGAAATTTATAGATTTATTTTGGTTTTGACTTTGCAACAGAAAAGGATGTAGCGTGAGTTGAGGGGGGCTGGTTACACAACACACACATATTATGGGCTATTGGGCTCAATAAACACAAGATAATTGGATTAATTGAGGGGGGCCTAGCACCCACTAGTCACCCCCCACCCTCAGCCTCAGATTACTAGTAGTAAAACACATGAACCTACACAAACGATGCTCTTAAAGACACTTTACAACCGAAAACAAATTACAAAACTAAACCTCACTCTTCACCTACAAATTCTTCGGCATATACCCAAACTAATCTTTTAGATTATAATTATTATAGCACCTTTTTTTTTTTTT
>LBNU01031354.1:53266-67055 GCA_014162995.1 Artemisia annua | reverse complement strand
GAACAAGCTTTTGCGGACTACGCATCCTCGCGTACCGACGGAGCGGGAGACAAGTGGTACACTTTCAAACCCGAGCCAAACCCTTACGGTGATTCCTACAACCCATCTTGGAAAAATAACCCAAACCTTAGGTGGAAGCCAAACCAAAACACGCCCCAAAACAATTCTTCCAACCTACCTAATCGTTTTCAACCCAACGGTTCAAACTCGAACCTTACCTTCAACAACAATCCTTCCAACAACTATGGTAGTACCAATAACTTTGAAGGATTGATGTCAAACTTTATGGCATCTCAAGAAGCTCGTATAGCTAAATTCACATCCGAATTTAATCAACAACAACTAGAGATGACCAATAAGATTGACAACTTATTAAAGGCCCTCAACAACCAAGTGCTATCTCCTCCACATAAGGACGCTAGGAACACAAATAGCGGACCCCAAGTCAAGGACCCTTCTTCATCCAAACATGTCCACTTCGTTAATGTTGTCACTGTCAAGCCAATCCCTAAGAATGAAATAGATAGTGAACATAAGGAGGAAGTTAAGACAAATGAGAATGAGATTAAGGAAGTTGAGGTTGATAAGGAAGTTAAGATAAGTGAAGTAGAAGAAGTAGATAATGAAGAGGACTACTTCAATAGGTTACCCACTAAGGAAGAACGGGCGTACCATAAGGATTTATTCAATGACCCCGAAACACCATACTCCTTAGGTAACCCAATCATCAAAACTGGTGACCCTTCCAACATCAACATACCATGCAATATAGGTCACACTCATGTTTGGAAGGCTTATATAGATCTTAAGTCCCCAATAAACATCATGACTAGAGCCCACTACAATCTAATAATGAAAAAGCAACTGGGACTTAGAACATTTCCTAGCACGGGGTGGATAAGCAATTTTGTAGGTAGAATTAGGGGACTACATGTCTATATAGGGAATTTCACCTACGTCACCGACTTCGTGATCATTGAGGATATTCGTCCGGTAGTTGACACATGCTTAACTCAAGTAGTTTTTGGGAAGCCGTTTGTTGAGGCCTCTAAAATGAATTATGACCCATCTCTAGGGATAGTTAGATTCAGGGACGAGACCGATGATATAGCTTACCAAACGCCTTATAAGATAGAGCAATACCGACTCTTGTCAAACATCGAGAAGGAGCACAAGCAAGCGGTCTACTATAGGAATGACAAGGATAGAAGTAGAGGAGTAGACTATGTCATGAGTAGGATATTTGGGTTCTACAAAGAATGCTTGCAACTAGGTCCGTAATATAAGACTAAGCCCGAGGATGACCTAGAGAATGTGACCAATGATGGAGTCACATAATAGAGCCCGTGACTTTGAGTCTAGCTACAAGACTCGTTAATAAAGAAAAGCGCTTCTTGGGAGGCAACCCAAGCTTTATTTGCTTTGTGTGTTTATTTATTTGTTTGTTTGATTTTATTTGCTTCCGTATGTATGTTTAATTTTTATCGTTATTGATTCATGTTTCAAAATTGTAAAAATGCTTTATTTTGTTTTTAACTTCGTCTTAACTACATATAAAGGTATTTTGCAAAAGATAAGTGTAAGGGAAATCTAAATCGGTTTATAAGAACAAATGAACATGAATCATAACAGTATTAAATTAGCATACATATTAGTAATTGTTTGAGTCAAATGCTTGTATCGAGTCATAATGATATTTTGCAGAATTTCCAGGAAGTAAGGATTGAGTTTTTCCAGAAATTTTCTGGAAACTTAACATGAGAAATCTGTCAGATCACTTCTGACGGCCTCAAGCTCCAGGCTGACGCCGTCAAGTTCAGTTTTCTGGAATTTTTTTGAAAGTTTTGTTTTTCTTCCGGAATCATAAAATGCTTTATAAGATCTCTAACTTATAAACTCCAGGAATCTGCAAAAATATTCATTCCACAAGCATTATATCCTTATACAGATTTATCCCGCCGATGTTATGCAGGTTTTCGTGTTTGTTTTCTCAGGTTTAACAGGTTATTTTGGACAAGAAGATGATTTATATTTCGGAAGGGAAGTTTGACTGTTCATTTTCTTGGAAGAAGATCTAACCATGTTACCCCTTTATCTACCGAGCGAATCAGGAGAGTATTTGATTTCATTCTTTACCTTATTTACTTTTACATCTTGTTATTTGAACATTGGGGACAATGTTCATCTTAAGTGTAAGGGGGTAAATTACGATACCTTATAGAATGCAATTACGCTTGATTTTTGTTTGTTTAGTGGTAGATGTGTAATAAAACAGAGATAAATACCTGTTAAGGCAATTTTAGTGCCAAATTTAAATTTTTTTACAACATTTAGGAGTGAAACTTTGGTCTTAATGAGCGTCTCATGGATAGGAGTTATATGACTAGCACAAAAACCGTACCACTAAAAAATTTTCCACCCCAAATATGTGAGGTTCGCCCCTAGAATTGGTAGGAAAAGCGTTCATCTTTAATGCTATGATGTGTGTACCGGTAGCACTTAGATTTTAGAACTTGCGTTAGGACCATCCCGAATCCACAAGTGAGACTACATTCGTGTAGTTAGATTTACTACATGATAAGAGGCATTAGGATTAACCCATTGTTTTACACCTGTGTTTTTGTTATAATTACATTGACTTCATTGGTCAAGTAATTCTCCCACACCCTTGCGTTGTACTCATTTTTAGTACACGATACCCCTAGTACACCCCTCCGAGCCTATCTTTTCGTTTCTAACTTTAAGCATTTTACTTAAAGGAAGAATTTGTTACACCCCACTTAAATGTAGGGTTGAGCATGGTTCTGGAACCGGTTAGAACCGGAACTGGAACCGGTGGATCCGAGAACCGATTTTTCTGAAAGTGGGAACCGAGAACCGAACCGAATATAGTTTTTGGTTCCGGTTCCGGTTCCGGTTCTGGTTCCGGTTCTTTTGGGTCCATCCGTATAGGAACCGCTTTTCTATTAAGCTAATGCAAAACACAAAAAATTAAACTTTTTAAGAACTTGCAACCATTTACATTTAAGCAAATAACAATTAACAACTAAACCATAAACTCAAATAATCAGTCATTCTATAGTTACTTTCACTTGTTCATATTTTTAACAAAACAAATGCATAACAATCCGTAAAACAAAATAAAATAACTTAAAACGTTGTCCATTAAAATAACTAAGACCGTTTAGAGTTCCACAGTTTGTTTCTCTTTGTCTCTTCTGGTTAGTTTCTCTAATTGTTCTTCCATATCCTTGACAATCTCATCGTCTTTAATAAGATCTTCAACATCATCCTAATTAATTTGCGTTCTCGACTTTCTCACCCAATCTTTGGTTCAAATCAAAGCTTCAACAATCGGTGTTGACAAGCGAGTTCTATAAGTGTCTAGTACACGTCTACCCGTACTAATCGAATGCATTAATAAAAGTGCTAGCAAATTTTAGCATGATGAACATGTAAAATCTAATCGAATGCAAATATAAATAAAATATAAACTTACTTCTATTGTTTTGATAATGATGAATGATCTTGGAATGTTATTAGTTTTAGATTAAATATTGATTTGTGGATGTTTCAGTAAATTAAAGATTAAGGTTTAGAGTGTTTGGCTTGATGGCTAGTAGGATTTTTTTTTATGATACGTAGGATTTGATTAAAATTTTCATAAGAAGTAAAAAAATTACATATATTTATAATTATTGGATATTTGGTTCCGGAACCGAGAACCGGTGGAACCGATCCGAACCGACCCAAGAACCGAAAAATCTCAAAATCAAGAACCGGAACTGGAACCATTGGTTCTGGTTCCGGTTTGGTTCTTTATGGTTCCGGTCCGGTTCTCGGTCCGGTTCCGATTCTTTGGTTCTTTTGCTCATTCCTAAGTTAAATGTACACCCAAATCGCCTTAGCCTACCTTGTATGCACTCACCTTTAGTGCATTATTGTGACAACATTTGTTTAAACCCTTAGTTAATTATCTAGTGTAATGGAGTAATGGGGAAGAACAACATTATTACCCCCATATGTGCTAAATATTCTAAAAGTACTCCAAGTGTTTCGATTATCTTGATTCGAGTCATTAGTTTAGTTATTTGTAAAGTATGTAAAAGTTCAAGTGTAAGGGGAGAACCGGGGCCCCTATGATGTATTATTTTGGATGGTAGGGCAAGAGTGTATGAAATAAAAATCGAAAAAATCAAGAAAAATACAAAAAAAAAATGAGAAAAAGAAAAGTAAAAAAAAATCCAGACTACCATCCCGTTTCTTTTTATGTTTATTTTATGTTTTTATTAGTTTTTTATTAGCTTAAGTCGAGTCTAGTCTTGGCTTAGCAACGCCATATTGTACATGTAATTAATCAAGATCTTTAACTCGCCACCAGTAAAATCTTCCTTATCCAACAAAACCGTGTTTATCATATCCCTACACCTCATTACAACCCTTTTTGTAAAGTCCTCTTTGATAGTTTATCTTAAGTGCTTACGCCTAGTGGAGAAGGTTTTCGATCCTTTCCCAAGCCTATGGTAATCTATTTACTATGACAGGTAGTGAGAGATATTGTCCATTTTCATTTATGAGATATAATTCTATGACACCTGAGAGATGTGAGTATCTAAACACTACTTGTGAGGTGCTAGTATGTAATCTCCGTGCTTATTTTGATTAAAGTGGAATGATTATTTGTTGTAATTACTTTTATATTAGTGTTAAATGACCCCTAACTTGTATTTTGATTAGAATACAAGCGCATTTGCTTGAGGACAAGCAAATCTCAAGTGTAAGGGTATTTGATAAGGTGAAAAGTGTACCGCTTTTCGGGGGTCATTTAAGCCCTAAATCGTATTTATTTGATCAAATATCGCCCTAAATCGTTCATTTTGGCATTTTAGGTACTTTGGAGAGAAATTCTGGAAAAGGAAGCATTTTGGATGTTTTCGGAGCATAAAAGTGAAGAATTCGACAAAGTATCAAAATCTGCTGGAACAGTACTCCAGACGGCGTCAAGACCATGCTTGACGGCGTCAAGTCTTGATAAGCCAGAACGGATTAAAGAGGGATGGCGTCAAGAAGGCCATCAAGAAACCTTAACCACGGCGAGGTGACGGCGTCAAGTCCATAACGTGACGCCGTCAGATCTGTTTTTCTATATATATTCGCATAATTTTTAGTCATTCGTGTGGAACTTTTTAGAGAGAAACCCTAGATGATTTTTGCAGCTTTTTTTAAGGGTTTTATACCCTTGGATCTTCCATGTTACATTGAAGATAAGTAATCAATTAATAATTCAATATGTCTATGTGTTGTTTGATTCTATCTTGTTCTTGTCTTTTGTTTAACATGCTAGGCTAGATTTTCTTTGTGTTTGCTTAGATTTAATGAAACCTAACTATTAATTATTGATTGAATGGTGTGTTATTAATTGTATTGGATGGGTGATTATCGATGTTAAGCTTAAGAAAACTGGCAGACTTCCGGTTGGTAACATGCTTGAACGTCTTAAGAAACATGAACCAACGTGTACTAAGGTTATTTTGATTGTATTTAATGCATGAGTGAATTCTAGTGATCCCATGTTAGGAGCTTCCTAGCCGGCTCGACATAGGAGTGAAGTAGGATCTCATAGAGTTAGGGGAAGTCCGTACACACCCCTACGAATGGTATTAAGGAATACAATCCGTCATCCACACAATTAATACACACTAATCAATCGGTAAAAGATAGTTAGGGAGTAAGGAAATCTAAGTAAACACACTTCTCTCCATATTAATTTTCACAACCATTTACTTTCTTGTTATTTTATTTTATTTGCATTTGTAGTTAATTGGGTTAGTTGACTAGCAACTAATTCCGCCCATTCTTCCAAAACCCGAGATTTTTACTTGCTTTCTTAAAAATATAAAAATACAAAAAGAATCTTCCCTCACCCCTAGACCTATTAGAGTAGTTTTTCAATCCTAACGACACTATTCCCTGAGAGAACGATCAATCCCCCGGTACTTGCCACTACACTATACTACATCGGCCAGGTACACTGCCTGGTGGGGACTGCAAGCTTCTCAAGATCCCTTGAGAGGTAAAACCCTAGTGCGTGGTCGCAATCCCGCGCATCAGGTAATGGAGCCTATAAACTCGCAACACTTTTTGGTGATGAGGTCGATAGGACATGGAATGGTACTAACCTTCGTAAGTTTTACATATAAGACTTACGACTTTCAAAGCATTTCGTTTATTTAAAATCCTTGTATTGCATTCTTCTAAATTTGGGGAACGAAGCATTAATGGTAGGTGTCCTAGTGTTCATTTCTTAAAATGATGTAATCCTCCCTACCCAGTTAATGATATAATANATAAACTCGCAACACTTTTTGGTGATGAGGTCGATAGGACATGGAATGGTACTAACCTTCGTAAGTTTTACATATAAGACTTACGACTTTCAAAGCATTTCGTTTATTTAAAATCCTTGTATTGCATTCTTCTAAATTTGGGGAACGAAGCATTAATGGTAGGTGTCCTAGTGTTCATTTCTTAAAATGATGTAATCCTCCCTACCCAGTTAATGATATAATATTCTCCTTCGAATCTTCTGTTTCGCACAACAAAGATTTATTCAGCCAAGTACTTTAAGTTTCAATGTTCGAAGGATGTATCAAGACATTCTTGTCTTGAATAATATAAATAAACCATCCGTCACAATTCACATTAACTTTCCTAAGAGCCTTAGGGTATTCAAAAGCCCTCTGCGCTAAAAAGGAAAAAAGATGGAGTGGGTCGCGACCCTCCGTCAGCAGTCAAATTATACGATTGCTAAAAATCTTGGTTCAAAGTACACATAATAAGGATATTTTCCCAGCGAAACCTTAGGTTGTACGCTAACATTAACAAACAATGTTATGAGAAGAAAATATGATAACAAGTGTGAAATTAAATTGCGAAAATATCCAATGAACCATTGTCATACAAAACACAAAGGTAATATAAACATTATTCTCAGGTACACATCACCCTCGGGGTTAACTCAATGCCCACGTGGCAGCCTTCAAACATTTTTGGAGGAATTTGGATCTTCATGATGCAAAGGAGAGGGGGGCTTCGGGAGCGAAGTCTTCTTACTTGAGGATGGTGGTCGGATCCTTCGGGGCTTTTTTGAAAGAAGCTCCGTAACAGAGGCCAAGGGATCAATGGTTGCTTCACCAAGAAACGGAAACTCTACCGATGCCAGAACATTGCTCATGTGATCATACTCCCTTTCATGGGAGGGACGGTAGTATTTTACCTTCGATAGTATCACAGGCTCTCCGGTCGCAGCTATTTTCTCCAAGGTGGTACATTTACCATGGTAAATTGCAGCGTTTACCAAATCTGCTATAGCTTTTCCAACCTCATCACTATGGTATAATTCCATGGCAATGTATGGGATAACCTTGGATACAACTTCGGCCCTTTCCTCTTGCAGACCTTGACACCGGAGGACCAAACCACTTACTTCCTCTTTGAGTTTACCCTCCTGCGTCAGTAGCCTACTTTTTTTGGCTTCAAGACCCTCGCACTTAGACTCAAGTGCTTTAACCCTCTCTTGTAAACCAATCTGCTTTGACCCTTCCAATTTGAGTTTCCCACACTCAACTTGCGCTTCTTTAAGTTGACTGGCAAGCTTCATAGTGTTCACTCGAAGGCCCTGCACAACTGGGTTCTTTTCAAGATCCTTCGCGGCTTGGTCACATTTTGCCTCCAACTCAGCATATTTCAATTCCCTACTCTTCTCCCTAGCCACAACAATGCTCAACTCTTCCTTAGCATTCTTTATAGTATTACTAGGTATTCAGACCCGTGTGATGCACATGGGCTATATCTAATTGTTCATTGTGTAATGTTAGGTCTTGTTTTTGTGCGATGCACACAGGCTGTCCCTAATTGTTTATTGCGTAATGTTTGTGTATCGTCTTGGCCAGCTTAAACCATTGAAGTATAAAGCTAATAATGCATCTGATAAAACGTTGAAACATGCATCGTAATTCTTAGCCAAATAGTTTTAAAATAAGTTAAGTTAACCCCAAATCTAACATAATCGTTAAGTCTTAAGCCCCGTATTAACTTTATCAATTCACGTAGCGTGATATTCAAAATATTACCTCAAACCTTTAAATTCACAAATTATAGAATGCTCAAATAGTAATTAAAAAGATGAAAATTGTTTGTATAAGTTATGGATATCTCAACTCTTCGACTCACCTTTTTTAGCATATGTATTTGAAATTTGATAAGGTACTTTTGTTACCTTAAGCTAATAGCTATCGCTAATACATCTATCGTCTTATGAACTTCATCACTATTTCAATAGATGATTTAAGTAAATTAATATGTACAATTTAGATTTGCCAAATGAGAATTATAAATAGTTAGTCAAGAACATATGCTAAATTTTCTTGATAATGAAAAATATAAGTTAAATCTTTGTGCCACATTCACTCCTAAAATATAATTCAAGTATAGAGTTTTTAAGTGTAAGTCCTAGAAAACAAATACAACATAATTAGCTCATTTTTGTTTTGAACAAAGATTAACTGATTAAATAGATGTAAAAGACATATATAGAAGAAATAAGATAATTGAATTAAATACAATTGAATACTTGAACTCAACTTTCATATTGCATGAGTTATGAAAAAAGATTTAAATTTTTGTGCAGTCGTCATCGCCTTATGTTGGACTCTCATCATCATATTTTTTTCTTGGTTAGGGTGAAATAATAGAATTTTTAACGTGTGAGTAATACGAAAATTGCTAACAAACGTGAAAATATTTACTGTTATCTATATAACTATAAGAAACGACACATGTTAATAGTTTTTACCTGCTCATACTTTAATTTTAGCCCACACTATTCAGCCCAAAATAATATCCTAAAACCCACTTGACAATATAACCTAAATAATCCCTAAGAGGGCAAGGTGTGGGCTTTTTGTTTGCCTTGCCACTCCTACGCGGCTATCCAAGTGAGTAAGCCACACCTCTTCATCACACCATGCCAACCTCTTCATCCCTCTTCACTTGATCCTTGCTCATCTGCACGACGAGGGGAAGGTGTCTGACATTNGTGTAAGTGGTAGGCCCCAAATGAGTAAGTTGAGGTTAGTTGTGAGTGAGGAGGGGGTTAGTTGTGAAGAGGTGTTAAGGTGATGTGACACCCGTGGGCCCCAAATGAGTAATTCATGCTCTTCACCCGCACCTTCCCCTCTAATTACTCTTATTTGTAACCCTAAAACCTTCTCACAAACATAACGCAACCACACCAACTCTCTCATTTGTTTTCTCAGCTAACAGCCTTCACCAAGTCACAACGATCTTGTTAAAGATCTGTACTTTAGAACCCATCATCGATCTTGATAATCAAAATGAAACACAAATCAAAACAATCACAACTACTACACTTTGTAGTTGATATCTAACCCACGAAGTACATAACCAAAAGAAACCATTTTTAATCTTTCTATGCATACAGAAGCACAACTCGTCTTCAAGATCTCCAAGTGAGGTCTTGGGTAGGTTCACTTTGGTTAATATGTTTTTCGGATCGAAACAAAGAAAGAATATAAACACTCTTGTTCTTGTTCTTTCTTTTAGACTTTCGAATAATAAAAGAAGAAATGCTTCTATATTGATCTATGATTGTTTAAAGCTCAAACACGAAAATATTTGAAGATTTGAAACATCTAAAGAACAAAACCGATATCACTATTTTTTTTTTCTTTTTAGTTCGAATCTTGTTGTGTATAGTGTGATATGAGGAGTGGTTCTGAGGCGGCTATTGTTTTGTTGATATTGTTATTTAGAGTGGCGGTTATGTTTGGAGGTGGGTCGTTGTTCGAATATTGGTTTTGGCATGTTTTTTGGTTTTTCTCAAAGTTGAACCAACGTCACCAAAATCTCAAATCGATGACCGAATATCATTTCGGTCTTTTTTTTTTGTTCAAACTGGACTGCTACATAGGCCTCAAAAAACTGTTGTTGACCATAGCCACGGACACACATGATGTCATTTCTCTAAATAAAATGCTTTGATGTATATAAATGGTCGATGTGTTGTTGTGGCCGTTGAATATGATACCGGCATTGGTGTGGTTGGGTGGTGTGGCGTGATAACCCAAATGAATTTGATTGTTATTTATAGACACCCAATGATGAAATTAATGTTGGAGACCTTTGATATTCATCTTCTTGAAGACACTTGATATTCATCTTCCTCACCTTCAATTCGTGAGATGGTTGGTTTGCCTGCACATAGGTTACATTCAATTTGTGAGATGGTTCGTTTGTTTGTTTGTTGCATAATTCACTTTCAATTTCGTGAGCCATTTATTATGGCCACTTTACATTTATAAAGCTACTTAAGCTTTTAATATATAAGATAAACGAAATNACACTTGATGGCATTTCTCTAAATAAAATGCTTTGATGTATATAAATGGTCGATGTGTTGTTGTGGCCGCTGAATATGATACCGACATTGGTGTGGTTGGGTGGTGTGGCGTGATAAACCAAATGAATTTGATTGTTATTTATAGATGCCCAATGATGAAATTAATGTTGGAGACCTTTGTTATTCATCTTCTTGAAGACACTTGATATTCATCTTCCTCACCTTCAATTCGTAAGATGGTTGGTTTGCCTGCACATAGGTTACATTCAATTTGTGAGATGGTTCGTTTGCTTGTTGCCTGCATAATTCACTTTCAATTTCGTAAGCCATTTATTATGGCTACTTTACATTTATAAGGCTACTTAAGCTTTTAGTATATAAGATAGATAGATAGATAGATAGATAGATAGATAGATAGATAGATAGATAGATAGATACATGCATTACACTATGTAAATCACAAACACAATCAATAAGATAAATCTTTGCTATTTTACATGGTATTAGAGCTCTAGGTATAACCCACCACAAAATAGTTATCCTCTAGTCATCGACTACTCGTCGATGATTCGGAGGGATCCTGATTTATTTTCTTTCGCTTTATTGTTTTTCATATAATTACCCTTTTCTATTTATCCAAATCATAAACCCTATCCCACACAAACTCTAGTCCTCACAAGATACCCCATATTATATCGATTTAGCCATCATTCAAATAATTTTGTCTCATCAACATTAATTGATTCGTTGTGTTTTTGTGCAAAACAATTTATCAAAATATCAACAAACGTGAGGTCAATGTTATCGTGAGGACAACAAGACGTAGAGAAATACAAGTAAACCCTTCGTGAAAAGAATTACCTCGTAAACTCGTGCAATGTGATATTTTTAGAACCGGGAAAGTGATTTCCCGGGTCGTACCCCAACGAGGTGTGAATGGAAAGTTTCGTGAAAAGATCGAGATTAAAATCTTGTATGTTTGATTGGAAAGATTGTTTGGTTTTGTAGTACGTTAAATTAACGGAAATTGGAAAATTAACAAACGTGAATGAAAATAAAATAACCTAAGGGGAACAAAAGACAATTGGCAAACTAGGGGAGTCCTAAAACACTACTGGAATGAAAATTAGGTATCGGGAATCCTAAAACACAAGTTAACAAATAAACATGACGTTTATTTAAGATAAACGTCAACGTACAAATAAAAAAGTGAAATTTAAGCTACGCAAGTCCTACGGGCCTACAAACAATTTTCTAACGCACTAAAAGACAAAATAAAATTTCAGAAAAAGAAAATTAATTATTTAACAAAATTCCTATTTATTATGAATTTAAATCTATTTAACACTAATTAATTATTAATAAATATTAAACCTATTTTGAAGATCCCGAAACTTTTTTAGAAAATTCTACAGGTTAATTAGAACTTAAGAAAAATATAAAAAGTGGGTTGCATAGTGCAAATAAGCAGAATAATAAGCTTAAATAAGCTAATAAGCAAAATGGCACTCCTACTATAAAAATAAAAATTGCAAAGATAAACTTGAGAAGTCCCTAGGGCGCAGTGGTGTTTGAGTTGTGTGTTGTGTCTTTGGTGTGCAAGAGGTCAGGCGTTCGACCCCAATTTTTACACAAATTTTATTTTATTATTTTTGCTTTCTTTTTGTTTGCTGCTAACCAACACAAACACAAAGACAAACTTAACAACCTCTTCTTTTATTTTGAAAACAGATTTAAATCAACAAAAACTTAAACAAATTCTACAAAATCAAAACAGATTAATTTTTTTTTTTTTTTTTTTTTTTTTTTTTTTTTTTTTTTTTTTTTTTTTTTTTTTTTTTTTTTTTTTTTTTTTTTTTTTTTTTTTTTTTTTTAATTTTGTTTTGAATTTTCAAAGGCTTGTTCAACTTCTTTTGACCAAAAATCTCAACTGCTCAAATGAGCATAACCATAATAACAACAACAACAAAAGTGAACAACAACAAGTTCATAAACAAGAAAAGGTCTCAGATTATCAAGAACATGAAACAAGAACAATAGCAGCAAAAGCAACAAGATCTCAACAAGCAGTAGCAGCAACAACAATAGAGCATAAATAAGCTTAAACAAGCTTGTTGCTTGTATAAACAATTCAATAACAACAAGCAGCAAACAACAAGAACAATAACACAGAATCAACAAGATCAATAACAACAACAAGAAGAGCAAGCAACAACAAGAATAAGAACAATAACAACAAGTACAATAGCAGTAGCCTAACAAGGAGTCTCAAAGCTCAAATAAGCCAGTAAGCTGATAAAAGCTTACACAAGCTTTTACAAACTAAGAAACAACAATTGTAGCAGCCACAAATAACAACTAAATCAAGAACAACAACAATGATCAAGATCTCAACAAGATCAAGAAAACTCAGCATATACTGAGTATACCAGCAACAGCAGCCAAAAGGGCAAAATGAAGGCCAAAATAAGCACTATAAATAAGCAATAGAATGCAAACAGAAACCTATATCCTAAACACTACCTAGGGGAGAGTACAAAACAACAAGAAGCTCAGCAATTGGCCAAGAATTGGCCAATTTATACTCAAATGAAAAGTGTCCCAAACTGGGATACAGGACACTTTTTGACCAAACAGCACTTTTCAAAAGCAATTTCACCCTAATAAGCAGACTCCAAACTTGAAAATTCTTTTTGATTTAAGAAAACAAGCTGTCAAAGTTTCCAAATCAACAAAAAGTTTGTGATTTCACCAAGAAATGAACCCTAGAGGTTGATGGGAAGTCTGTCCTATTTCCTAAGTATGCAAGTTTTGACTTTTGAATTCTATGAGCAATTTTGACTTTAATGAGTTTTGATTGATAACCACTGATTAATTATGGTTTGTTTAGCCTAAATAAAGTAAAAGTTCACAACCTAAACTAATTCTAAGCTAAATTCCAGAGTTTGGCTCACAAAATCTTACACAGTGAACTGCCACTAATATTTGAAAGAGATTTTGACTTTTTTGTAAACAATGACCCAATTATTTGGTCAATATGGAATGGGTATGACTTAAGAACAATGTTCCAACAATTTTTAAGTTAAATAAACAACAACAACTCAGTTTACAAGCTTCTTCCAAACACCCCTAATCTAACTGATTTCAAAGGTTTTCAAAGCAACTGAACAAATCAACACTATAACTAGATTAATTAACTAATATAAAACTGAATTAAACCTAACTAAGCACAATTAAATAGCAAACACCAACAATTACTAGATAACACAAATTATGACAAAAGTTTAGATCAAAGTCTTACTTGGCATCCAAGCTAGTAGATACCAAAGAACCAGTGAACTAACTACAACCTATTGTCCCCCATGGGAC
>LBNU01031353.1:0-18888 GCA_014162995.1 Artemisia annua | reverse complement strand
TAAAATAAATGAGCAACGGGACTAGATTGGGTTGATACTAGTTCGGTTTGAATTTTTCCAAAAAGTCACAAACTCTTTGACAAATAAATGGTAGCAATTGTTGTTTCGGTCGGCCCGGGTTTTAGTCGGGTTTTTATCGGTTTTAGACTAGACCGATCCGAGACCGAAAAGTGCAAATATTTGGAACTGAGACCGGACCGATTATCCTTCTGTTGGGTTCGGTATGTGTCAGTCCGGTCCGGTTCCGGTCAAGTTTGGGGTCTGCGATGCTCAGCCCTACTCTGAATAGAATAGCATTCACTCAAAAAATTAATGCAAGTTAATACATATTGCGGATTTGTGTATATCAGGCGATTTACTCAAGTTACAAATTTATACATATAGTCACATAGATGTAACAAGTATTTATAAATATTTGTATCTTATACGCCGAATGGGTGGCCGCATGGCAGTGCCAAAGCACACAAAAGTCAAAATATGTCGCGGCATGCGTTGCCAATCACAATCAATGCAATGCCATTTTCACGAGCGTGAGCTTTGGCCGCCAAATCAATTGGCGCAGGTTCACACTCCATAAGATTGGTGGACCAATGTAAATAGAAATAACAGAATAAAAAAAGTTAAACATACAAGAATCTGTGCTCAGTCTACCATGAGAAAGTTGAGTTTTTTTAGCTTTGATCTACACGACTTAGCCAGTACTGCCATACTCGTACCATACATTTTCCTAGACTATCTTAAAATGTTTACTCAACGAATTTTGAATATGAGTTTACGCAACGGTTGGAAGTACTCCCTCCGTCCGACATTAAGTGTTCACATTGCTAGTTTAGGATGTCCCGCAATAAGTGTTCATTTTGTATTTCAACCAATGAAAGTAGATTTTTGCGTGTAGATATGATATTTAATTAGCGTGAAGTATAGCTAGAGGGATTTTTTTAAAATTTTGTGCATTACGAAAGTTGACACTTAATAGAGCACAGACAGAGGAGTAGAATTCACCGCCAAAGTCCAAATATAAAGAAAGTAGAAGGGTCTTTTTGAAGAAAAAACATACAACAGGGGGTAAATACAGTAATAGCTTTTCCAAATTTACCTTTACTTCAACTGTAAACAGTAACTTAGTCAAAGTTTGACTAAAAACTGTTACCAAACTAGTAAAGACCTGAAATCAACTCAATACCTCATTTCATCTACTAAACCAAACAAACCCTAAAACCAAACACACCAAACCCCCAAATTAAGATAATAAAAATAAAAAAAATGGCGATATCATCATCAGGTGAATTAAGAGTATCAGCTGCATTAGGTCCTTCACCTATCCGCATCAATCCATCATCACCACCTAAGGTATCAATTATCAGACTCTCTATTGATTATATATATTTAATTTGTATGTGGATTTGATTGTTAAGTTAGGTGGTGTTAATTTGGATCTGTGTTGGTTTGTTGAGTGAAATTGGGGGTTTTTTATGGATTTAAATGTAGGTGATGTATTGGGTTTTTATATGAAGTTTAAGTGAAGTTAAGTTTACTTGTTAAAGTTCGAATTGGAGTTAAGTTTCGAAACGAGTTAAACTAATTCAAGGAATTCGTTATGTGTAGCTATGGAATCGGAGTAGTAATTAATATAAATTGTGGTTTAGATTGAAATGTAAAGCTACGTTGAATGATGAAGAGTGCTGCAACTTATTCACTGTACAATAGAACTTGACAATAGACTTCGAAAATTTATCACTTCCCATCTGTTGCATGAGCATAATAAGTTTCTGTAATTGTTTAGGCAAAGATTTCGAAATAGTAATGGTGGATACACTGATTAGTGATTAGTTTCTTGTTGTGGTTGTATTTGGTTTTAGTGAATAACTAAATTCACGACTGTAACCAAACCAGGTTGATCTGAATAACTCAACTCTAGTTGAATTTAAGGTTTGCTGCCTTTGACTTTACACTGTTGCGCCCCATTTTTGCTTCATTGAGCCATTTTTAACGCTTCCAAGGTAGTGTTACTGTGTTAGTATTGATTTTAGTTCATATGATTTTCCTATTTAGTGATTATTAGGATAGATTCTGGATTTTTTTTTTATCAATACTCAAGCACTACTGTCAAGCCACTCGCTTAGTAGCATGTTACTTTTATTTTAGGAAGGAGCTAGCGTATAACTCTAATTATAGTCAATCATATTCGTTGTACAGCTTATGGTCCTTGTGTATGTGTATTTATTTGATATCCATTGGATATACAGTTCTCAATTCTCAAAGTTAATAAAGAACAGAGAAATGAAATCTTCCATTACAGGTTCACTTTTGCTAGGTGTTAAGCCTATGCCGCATCTTTTTTAGTTTTAATAGATTTGTTTGCCCATGTAATTTTTCTCTTTAAATACATTAAGCACATTTTATGTGTATGGTCCTACTTATAACAGTTTGAATGCTTCGAAATTATGGCTGCGTTTAGTTGCAGATAAATTCTCACTTTTTCATTTTTGGTTTTCTTGAGAATAGAAGGGGTTTTCTTCTCTAGGAAAGAGTTAAGAACATGAAAAGCCCATTTAGATGGTGTTGCATTTTTCATTTTCTAGTAAGAGAAAAATAGAGAAGGGTAAATTGGCCTTTCCAGATTTTTAGTTAAAATTTGAGAAATGAGATTTTCATTGTTTTAGAAAAATTTCTCAACATTTTTCAACTAAAAAAGGTTTTCTGTTTTTTCATTTTTCTTTGAAAAAGTTCCTGAAAAACTGGGATACTTCTCACCAACTAAACACACCCAATATGTCACACTGATGTGTATTTCTTAAGGGCGGTCTGGCAGGTTGGGTAATAGGTGAAATGGGTTCCTGGGGATCATTTCTAGTATAAGTTGAAACCGGCTGGTTTGATGCTTAAACACGTTTTTTGGACCATTTATTTTTATTGCGATAGTAATAAAAACTTAATTAAAGGCTATATAGAAGATTCTATGCATTAATGTCCTTTGTTAGCTAATTTTCTTATCTGACCTGTTCCTATTTAGCTATTTTTCTTATTTAACCTGTTTGAGATAAGACACAATCCAGATTCCAGACTTAAAAATGGGTCAACTTTGCCACATTCAGCGTTTCTCATAAATATGTTTCATCTTGAATACAGGTGGATTCTGTTAATTTCCTAAATGGAGGATCTAGTGTTTCTGAAAATATGCATAAATGGTCAGCTTCAATAGCACATGTGCAGAGCACACGATGCCACGCTAAACGACCTCTTGGGATCATCAGTGACTATGAAATGTCCACAAGCTCCTTTAACCAAGATGCAGAAAGCTTCCTGTTGAGCGCCATAAACATGAACTTCTTTGAGCGTTTAAATTTAGCCTGGAAGATCATCTTCCCATCACCAACAATGATAAAGAACTCAAACGCAAATGTTGCTAAACAACGGTTGAAAATGATTCTGTTTTCTGACCGATGTGCAGTCAGTGAGGAGGCGAAACAGAAGATAGTCAGTAATATCGTCAACGCCCTTTCGGATTTTGTGGTGATTGAGTCTCAGGATAAAGTTCAGCTCAGCGTCTCGACGGATGCGGCTCTTGGAACGATCTATTCAGTCACCGTACCTGTTAGGCGTGTGAAGGCGGAATATCAAGAAGAAGATGGAGAGAACACGATTATGAACATGGAATACAAGGACAAAGGGGTGGATTCTGGTTCAATGGATGTGACGTTTGACTTTTATGTTCAAGGTGAATGATTTTACGTGTTTTGGGTGATCAGAAATTGTAATTCTGCAAAAAAGAGAATCATGAAATTTGTTTGGTCAGCTGTGTGGGAGATGTTTGAAATTTGTTATAATTAATAGCAAACATTGTAAATATGTTATATCTCTCGACTCTTGTTCCTGCTAGATGCTTCATTTGGCATTTTTATCCTTACACTTAACTTCTTTATGAATCGTGAATAACTGGATCTACTTAACCATGCTATCTGCAATAACATGTAATCTTGTTAGAATATAGAGTTGGTCTTTGAACTCTACTGAAAGAAAGTAAGTCAATAATGTTTGTTTTGGGTTGTCAAAATCTATGGGTGTTCAGTTGCTGGGTGTCTGGTAGAGATGGAACTGAGAGATGAAGAATACATAACCAAAACGAAACATACATGGATTGGTATTGTATTTTTAGAGCAGATTATGTTCATCTAAAATTATTGTAAAGACACATTTTAACCTAGTCTGCTTTTATTTAGTTTCTTGCTAGCGTAATAAAATAGCCGTTTGAAAGTAATTTTATAAAATGATGTTACTTTTAGAAACACAGCATCTAAAAATAATGCAATCGGTGTAATGCGTCATCTAGCTTTTAATTTTCCACTAGCTTTTAATTTAGTTAGAAATTGAACAATTTTCTAAAGTGTAAAGATCGAACTATAATATATCGTATGTAACTAACCTATCAACAATGATATTGTGAATTTTAGTTTAGTTTGAAATATGTGAGATATTATATGAATTATGGTCGTAAAAAAGTTACTTTTTCAAAGAAACACAATATTAAGCTAGGCTGATCAACCAAACAAGATTATTGAAAAATTATGTTTATTTTTTTAAAAAAATAAATAAACTACTTAAACTATAAATTTCATTTGACAAACAGAACTTTTAAAAGATTATAAAAAAATAATAATAAGAGAAATGCTAAATTGATACTTCATGTAAATTATAATTTTTATTTTATTTTTATTTATTTATTTTAAATCTCATTCTAAATCTACAACTTCATTTCCAATTTGTCTAATACAGTAGTTATTTTTGCCCCATAGTTTAAAATTTTAACCCAAACATCCTCTAAATAAGCAAACACCAACAAAAAAAAGCAACTGTATAAAATCACACAAAACACAGATAGCGGGAAACACTCAATTTCAAACCTCCTGCTACCGCTCGCCCTCCGTATCCCGTGCACAACCACTCCGCCTGCCGCCCACCGTCACCGTCAACTAACGAAAGCAGCCGATTCACTCTAGGTTTGTCTAAATCTCTCTCTTACAGTTTAATTTTGTTAGGGTTTATATGCCTATTTAGATTTTTGCTATTGGTAGATGAAATTAAGTATCTAGTTGTTACATTAATAAGCTAAAAAGCGCGAGGTTCGGTATTCTTGTTGTTTTTTTTTTATAAGGTAGCTGCAATTAACAAGTTACTTTTTAAAAACGTAGTTGCATTGGGTGTTTGTTTCAGCATTTATTTGGGGCTTATTCGCTTTATGTAACTTAAATAAGCTCATTTTAGTGTTTGGATAAGCTATAAGCTTGGGCTTATGAGCTTATATAAGAGGGTTTGATAAACCCCCTTTTTTGTGGCTTATGGGTTTACGTAACTTTATAAGCCTATTCCTCCACATTTCTGTCATAAGCTAATAAGACATAAGCTTAAGCCCAAAAAAGAGCTCCCACAAACACCCCTAAATCCAGTTTGTTGATTCGATTGGTATACAATGTAAGATTCGTTGTGTGAATAAGTATTGTGTTACCTTAAATTTCTGTAACTTAAAATGTTTTCAGTCGAAGAAGATGAATACGAGCTGTTTAGAGTTCGACGAAAACCCGATCCAAGATGCTATTTCTAGGATTCGGTTTGCTCCAGCGTCTAATAATCTTCTTATATCTTCATGGGATACTGTGAGTTATCGTTTTCATATTGAGTTTGTTGTTTTTGTGTGCATGTGCAATTTATTATACTATATATACGAGAATTATTGAATTATGAAGTATTTAATGTGCAGAATCTTAGATTGTACAATGTGGATAAATCTAAGCTAGTTTTTGAAGCTTCCGGGGAAGCTGCGCTTTTAGACTGTTGTTTTCAAGGGGATTCGGTTGCGTTTACTGCTGGTTCAGATTGTTCTATAACCAGGTTTGTTTTGAGGTTTCTGCTGTTTAATAAATGTGTTCCTGGATTCTGTCTAAAGGCGGTAAAATGCATAATTTTGATGTCGTGTTGGGGAAATCTTAGATTCTAGGGGTGTTTTAAATGCAACTGAGTTGGTTTGCACGTATCCTTACAAAATGTTTGATCTCAAAGGTCAATGTCCTAAATGGAAAAGAACGAAATTTGTTGCTGCATCATAACTTTCATATTTATGAGTCAGTAATACTTGCATTTCGTTATAAATGAATTTGTATCTTCAAATAAGATATGATTGGTCAAATCTTCACATTTTTTCCACATTGGCTTGATCAATAGACAATAGTGAATAGTGAACATATATTTAGGTGTTAACTTCCATAGTTTTAGTATGTAATCTTTTGTTACACTATTTGGTTTTCATACGTCGGGCATCGCGTATTCATATTCCTTCATCCCAATTTTAGTTTTAACAATATCTTCTATTGTGCTGAACTGCTGATATTTAGTCATACCACTTCATATATTTTCATCCTAACTTCTGTGTTCTACAGATGACCCAATATATTGACTATTTTGTAGGTATGATTTGCATTCAGGAATCAGCGATAATTTTGGAAATCATGATGATTTAGCAACCTGTGTTGAATATTCTGATCAAACAGGTAAACCGTAAATAGTTGTTACTCCTAAAAGCCTGGCTATATATAAGTACCAATTTGGCAATTTAGATTTCTGTATGACAGAATATGATTATGGTTTTCAGCCAACAAAAATATCATATATTTTTGGCATTTTCTATTAAAATAAAAGAAATTGGTCTTCTTTTATGCAGGTCAAGTCATTACTGGTGGTTGGGATAAAAAGATTAAGTGTTGGGATTCACGCTCTATGAAGACTCTTAGTGGTGCAAATACTGTTAGTGTGGGGGTTGAATCTATGTCCCTGTGTGGGTTTATTGCAATGGTTGCTGTTGGGACGTCTGTAAATATGTATGATTTACGGAAGTTTAACAGTTCATTCTATAGCAAATGTGTTGATATCCAAATTAGGTGTGTTCGGCCATATTTAGATCAAGGTAAGCAATAGTAATTTTTTATAACCATTGCACTACGCTACTTCCATATTGATGCTTGGTACTATTTTAGTTTCTATAGAATGTTCTGTTAAGACATACTTTCACAATCTTGTCCTTAATAAACCACTTGCTGTACTAAATTTAGTTGCTCTTTTGACTTTCAGACATACCGGTTCATTTATTTGAAATATTTTGGGTGGGTTTATTTATTTATTTAATGCAGGATTTGCGGCTGGATCAATTGAGGGGCGTGTGGCATTGAAGTATTTTAATCCATCCAACCCCGATAATGATGGGTGTGTTAATGCATCTTGCAACTCAACAATCCTTTTAATTCGTTATTCATGTTCAAAGGATGATACTTTATCAAAGCTTCAATTAGAATAACATACATTTCCATATCTGTTGCTCCTGCAGATTTGCTTTCAGATGTCTTCCAAAGGCAAAGGAGAAAAGACATGATCTTGCAGCTGTGAATGATATTGTTTTCAGTCCATCGTATGTATTTCTTTAACTAATCATTTATTGTGAAAGTTTTGGAGATTTACACTGATAATCTTTTGGTATTAGGAATTATGGCGTCTTTGTCACTGGTACTAATGACGGTTATGTCACCATATGGAATGCTCAAAGTAAAAGGAGAGTATTTGAGGTACCTGAGCTAGAATTTTTGTAGCATTTAGTATGGATGTAGCTCTTAATATTGGAATTTGAAATGATGTTTTTCTTGAACGTGTTGAATAATTTCTATGGGACAGTGGGATTGTTTCATTGTTTAGATGTGGTTAACACGGTTATGATCTTATAATCCTTTCAGATGCCGAAGCTTGATAACAGTATTGCTTCCTTATCATACAACCGTGAAGGGCAATTTCTGGCTATTGCTTCAAGCTACACATACCAAGAAGCAAATGAATTGTTAGTATATCTTCTCATGTTTCCTCTTTCTGTAGGCATTACTTTTTCATGTTCTCGACTCTGTCTTACACACATGTTCCAACATGATTCTACACTTACTGGTATACGATTACATAATTTAACATTCTTATATGATAATGAATGGAAGTAATTCTAAGGGGTTGTTTGGTTGTATATTGATATGGTTTGGTTATTTGTTACTATAAGAGTATAGGTTTTTAGGAATAGGGTCGATACCCATTGAATTAGATATCCTCCGCCACCTGAAGGGCAGGGTTTAAAATTATATAGTTCCATACCCATTTCCTTTACACTCTGTAACTAATTATTGGTGCCTGCAAATCAAACACCGCCTAAGTGATGAGACCATTATGTCACCCTCATCGTCATTGTTCCTTTACTTTGACGTTGTTAACAGTTTTAACAGGCTTGGGGGCTATCTAGCCAATTCAAGGTTTATATATTGCATTTTAGTGCACTTATGCTGGATTACCAGGGGGTGCCAAAATGCGCAGTCAACTGGGTTGGATAACGGTTCAAAACGGGTTGGGTTATTACATTTTTTGTTCATATGTATTTTGAATCTATAGATATATCAGATATAATTTTAAAATCTATGCTGTCAAAATAATGCTTAGTTTTTCTTTCAATAAACAATTTCTTTTGGATTCAAACATCCGAATGTGGAATGCCCTTTATACGACCTTTGACCCGTTTTAATTTCAGCTGAGGTTTTAAATTTTGCCTGTTAAAATATAATCATCGAACCAAAGTTTGGTAACTTGGTCAACTAATGTTGAACAGATTATAATAAGTATTTATCGATATACTTCCTTACGTATTGCTTTAATGCTCATTGTGAATCTTTTACAGGGAAATACCTCCAAAGATATACATAGTTGAAATAGATGACCAACAAATAGATTCATTTTCCGCTGGTAGCTCAAAATAGGTGGATTATCTACCCAAATGCAAAGGTCAAAGTTCAAAATTTCCCATCATATTAGTTTATTTCTTTATCAAAGTGTACTCACAGGGTGTAAAAAATGTGTATTATTTTGAACACTTGCTTTTGTTCTTGCAGGTTCTTCTTCATTTACTTGTCAGAATAGAAGTATATGTTGTTGTACACAACTTTTGAGTTCCTGGTTCTTGTTGTAGCAGGTTCCAAAGCTTATTAATATTATCCTAAGCTAAAATCATGTTCTTCTCTAATCCACTAGGTAGTTTGTATTGATTCTAGCCGTTTTTTGTGGCAACCAAAATTATACCTTTTGATCATGTTGTGTTGGCTTTATCTGGCTGATTTGTTGTTTTTTATTGGCTTGTACGTTTTGTGATACAGATGCAAAAAAAACTTTGGAATAGACGGAAATTAAAGTTTGAAGCTTTATGATAACGCCTTTGCTTTATATTTTCAAGAAACAAATAACCAATCTACAAATGATCCAAAAAGACCTCATTTTTGTTTATTCATTCTTTAAAAAACTTAAGTCCAACTAATAAATGGGATCGGAATTACATCAAAACTCAGTTTTATGGATTGTATATAGAAGTTGGAGATGTAAGCTCTTTGAGGCTTGCCAAACGCGATGCAACTTATTACAAATACCAACTCGTTTACTATACTAGTTTAATCACTAGAGTTGATAATTTTTTATTTTTTATTTTTAATAAAACCGACAAGAACTTACTTTTTTTTGGGTAAAGGGTTTACACCCGGTGAATAAATTTCTAAATAAAAATTATTCACATCCATTCATCATCCAAAACTGGTAATTCAACCAGTCAACCTGGAGTTTAGGTTTGCAGTCATAAACGAAACTCTTATAGTTCAGGTTTCTTCAAATGAGTCAAAGACTTCATGTATGAAGAACTCAGTTTCATACTTCATAGTGGATCATACATATTTTTCCATGTGAAATACTCCGGTCTCTCGCTAACGCATAAACAAACAAATCGGTTTTTAAGCAACCATACCTATTTTCATTCCATCTCTTACTGTCAAAATTCTTTGTAGTTTACGTGTTGTAAAAAAATGCACATATATAGGTTTTCTTCAATGCAAGTTAACTGTATAGTAACATAGAGCATCTAAAATTTGTGTAGATTAGGATGGTTTTGCTGATGGGAAGGACCTTGTGGTGGCAGTCATGTCTGCCATGGGTGAAGAGCATATCTGCGCCCTCAAGGATACTGGCCCCAAGTAACCTTTATGGGAGTATACTTGCTTATATTGAGATTGAGAATTATTATTAGCTTTACTACGAAGAATTCATTCGGTCAAGAGCTGATTCAGAACCATATGCTGGAATATATATGGTGGTGGTTTATGAAGATTTTCATTCTGTTGTCTACAAAATTTTGTTTTGTTCTAGTTTTGATTGACAGAGTTTAAGTCTAGGCTTTTTGGCTGCGAGGAGATGATTTTGTACATTCTGCATCTCGTTTATTTTGTTCCCCTTGGTTTGTCTCTAGGTTTCATGTGTTGCACTATATTTCTTGTTTGTGTGATTGTTTCTGTTTATTTGTATTTTTTGACTGCCATACAAACTAAACAAAATTTATATTGTAAACAATACAATATATGTTAGCAGTTCCAACCGGAAGATGCATGGTTACAAAATGTGTAGTACATGATATATCTTGTATATCCAAATTCAAATGGTTGTTTTAACTCAACAAGTATAAAGCTGTTGATGAACGACTGCTTCAACAAATAATGAACAAATTGCCTGGCTTTATTACTCTGAAGTCTGAACGAGTCAAATAGCTTCATTCAACGACAAAAAGATTCAGCATCCAAAAGCGTCAACTTTGTTTATGAAAGCCGAATCCATAATGGAGATCACATGTATCATGGAACATAACGGATAACTGTTCCAAGCCAATCTTCAGGAATTTTCTCTCTCAACGTGCCACTTAAGGCTGTCAATGAGTGTTCAGTTGCTGCCTGTAAAGAGGAAAAATACTCATCAATAACGTGACTAAAATTTGAAATCAAGGTTTGAGTGAGTAAATATGTACATGTACCTTTACAATATACACATCAATACCAAGTTTTGCTATCATTGCAGCTTCTGATATTTTGGTCACCATCCCACCCGTTGTATCATGGGATGCTACACTAATTTCAACTGTTTCATGTAAAATCACAGATTCATAATATCAAGTTAAAGTTTATCTGTGCCATTAAAACAACAATAGTTTATATTCTGGGATGTCTTCTGATCCTCTTTTTGTCATTACTGAAAGGCATTTAAGATATTCACCAACAGTTAAGGACATCCACAAACTTTATATTATTAGTCATATAGTAGTAACCTTGCTTATCCGCGCCTTCAAATGATGGTTTCACAACGGACCAGCTGCCATCTTCACGCACAGCTGTCATAGACATCATTTAATCAAGTCAAACAATGGTATAAACATCAATTCGGGTATATGACGTCTTGATATAGATAATGTGCCCACCGATCTCCCTAAGGAGTACAGCATTAGGTTCTGCAGGAGGACGGTCATATACGCCAAAAACATCTGTCTTCATTATATAGGAACTTACGACAGTAAAAAAACAAGTGGAACACAATAATTAAGTGAAAAACGTAAAAGAATAAAGCATGGGGTGTAAGGATACGAGGAACACAACATATTGAGGCTTTAGATGTGCTGCCAGATGACTTATGATTACATCACCACTTAATATAGTGCAGCCCTATAACAAAAAACAAATTTCTTTACAGATTGACGATATAAGATGGTAATCAATTATTACCAAGGGCATAGAAGCAACCCTCTTGTTATACTACATACCAGTGACTCATCAAGAACCGCATCCCCGTGTAAAACCTAGATTGATGATTATTTAGTAAGACTTTCAAACTAATATCTCTTAAAACTTGCAAGAAATGGTGAGATACCAAAACTTACTGGAACAAAACCGGAGTCGAGGGCCTCGACCACTGTTGACACATCAGCAGAAGCTATCTGTATTAACACAATACGCTCATTAATGTTGCTGTTTATAAATATATATTAAAAAATAAACAAATAAATAAAACAATAATAAAACAGATAAAACATGGGTTTTGAAATGCATACTAACATTTCTTTCACAGGTTGACCATCCACATGAAAATGGAGACATTGCAACTGATGGAATGCCCTCTGCAATAAAACACAAAACACTAGTCTTGAAAAAGCTCAAGGGTATAAAAATGAGTCTAAATAGAATTAGAAAAATGAGGCAACGGCTGAGAACATATTTCGAAGTCAAACTATTAAGTGAGCAGCAAGCTTAGTTTTGTAAGCAGAATTGTACCTCTTGCAAGGGCTCTAACAATTTCAAGATTGAGGGAAGTCACCTAATAATACGAGAAACAACAGGTTCATAAACTTAGAAGTAATCGAATATTAATTCCTTAGACATCGCAATGAAGATTATAAGGATAAATTGGTATAAAGAGAATGAGGGTCAAGCGTAAAGTTTAGAGCTTACAGAAATACGAGTAGCAACAAAACCAGCTTTTACAAGAGGTTGATTCAATCCCCCTTTATGAACACCGGATTTGCTAGCTTGAAAGTGACCAAAAGACCCTAAGGCACACTTATAATAATTGGAATCAATTGCAGTGAAAAACAATTTCTCAGCAAAACAATCATGATATACAATTCACAGTGAACGCATAAGTAGCAAAATTGTTTACTGACCTGCTCCATGAATAACAACGAAACTGTTGTAGTCCAAAATTTCTTGTTGATTAAAATCATCAACTCTGTTTAAAGTTTCTGAAATTCCACCTGGTCGTTTGCTCCAATCCATTTCAAGTACTGATTCGGATGAAGATGCTGACATCATTGTTTCTCGCAACTGTGAAGAAACCGTAACAAGATTGTCTTCATTAATCTTTTCAAATTCATTCTTGCATGTGATTGCAGCACCTCCTATAATGAATTCGCACATTATCATCAGCACGTGATCTAGATATATTGCACAACAAGTCTTATATTTAAAGCGAATGCATAGGAGTTAGGCATCACAAAACTCGAGTAGAGAAATAACTGAGTTGTTGAGTGATGATAACTTCATTCCTTAGAACTGAATATTTCCTACCTTACTAGAAAAAGGTTCATCTAATTCTGAAACTTAGATAAAAAAATTTAGTATGCCCAGATATGATAGGAGTTTATTGAAGATTTTTTTCTTCCTTTTCTTCATAACATACTAACATCTAATTTCATTTGTCTCGTTGTAATAATAGTCGGAGGAGAATACACCTCATATAAACACAAAAAATAGTACGAAACAAGGAAAACATACATCACTTCCAAATTGGGTTTTTCCTAAAATATTCTCCACAAAACCGAAAAATTATTATTTCCAAACATATCAAAGAAAATCACACGACAAATTTTTGATATTTTCCTTGTTTCCTTTGTAACCAAAAACCTCTCATTCCCTTCTTCAAGATGAAAATGCAAAATCAAATAAATGCGTTCTCTAGATTTTCAGCCCTTTTGTGAAAATAAAAAAATCCAACTAAACGCACCCTTAGTGTCCCATTTGGTCATTGTGTAACCCCCCACAGTTAACATTAATACATAACTTTCAACATCATATGTTCATCCACCATCTTATAAATAAACTTTGATAGCATATTTTTAGTTACCCATATGGAATAAACAAAAGAAGAGCACTTGATTAACCCTTATTGACTTCAATATACCAGATTTTAGTTTACAAATCAAACAATCTACCAGTAAGTTCCAACTCATACTAAATTATATCAACAAACAGGGATTTATGGACGAGCATTTGGATGAAAAGAGATAATAGCATTTACATATAAATGATCAATGGTGATATAATGCATCATCTCAGATTCGTTAACTAATAAATTATCAAATTGATTAAGTGGGAGTAGCAAAACTATATATAGAATAAAAAGTGAAATAAGAGAGATATGTTTGACCAAGTTTGACGATGCAACGAACAGATTGTTTAGGTTTCATTTCAGTTTGTTTTCTCTCCATGTTCCTTTTTCTTCTTCCTCTGTGTACTGCTGGGCTTATTTGATTTCACTTATTATGTTCCATGTTTTTTTATAAAGTCCCCAAGACTTTTGGTATTTGGTACTCTCTTTTTGAGAACCCTTATCTTTAATGCCCGTTTGGTATACGGGTGGGTTTAGGATTTGGATTTGGATTTGGATTTAAATTTGGATTAGGATTTGAATTTGAATTTGGATTTGTGTATAAGAGATAAAAATATATTTTAATTAATATTATAATCAAATTATATCTAAAAGTTATATTTTAATCTTTTATATAATAAAACAAAACCCCTAGTGGGTATTTTCGTATTTCGAGAAAAAAAAATATTTCTTTAGGTAATATTTTAATTATTATTTTTTAATTTAAAATTTTAAAAATTTGTTTTCTTGATATACTACACAAATAGAAGATAAATACAAAAAAATATAGATAAGATGTAACAACAGGATTAAATTTTTTAAATGATTATCTTTAATAATAAACAAATATTATTAAAAATCATAAATCAAACAAAACAAAGATTAAATTATTTGTTTTTTAAAAAATAAAAATATATCATTCAAATTATTTTTTTAAAAAAAACTTGCGCGTGCGCGGACATTATAACTAGTTTAAATAATAAAGTGATTGTGAGTATAATAAATATGGGCCCACAGGTTTCATCTCAATCCTACCAATTTGTTGAAAATACGAAATAGTAGCAAATAGTGGGTGTCGAGGAATAACTTTCACAACCAATCAACCTTTTTTTTGGTTTCATTCGAAGGCTACAGTGGGATTAACCCAAACCAAACTGGCCCTTACTTCATTTCACGCCTCATCCATTTTTTTATTTTTTTTTTTTATTATTTTTTTTTTTTTAGAACTTTCAAAATAAGAAACGTTGAATTACCATTATGCTTTTATGTCTTCTTTCAAACTAGACGAATACCCGCGTAAAGCGATAATGTACAACATCAAATAATAATACTTGCGAAATCGTGATTTTAGTTTGACCCTTTATGCAAAACGTAAGTTTTACGAAATACAAAGAGTGNTTATTTTTTTTTTTTATTATTTTTTTTTTTTTAGAACTTTCAAAATAAGAAACGTTGAATTACCATTATGCTTTTATGTCTTCTTTCAAACTAGACGAATACCCGCGTAAAGCGATAATGTACAACATCAAATAATAATACTTGCGAAATCGTGATTTTAGTTTGACCCTTTATGCAAAACGTAAGTTTTACGAAATACAAAGAGTGTTTTTTTAAAATACATAAGATTCAAGAAAACACATACACTCTTTGTAAGTAGTGGAGAGTATAGATTTCAGTTTCAAGTTTGCAAATTATATAAATGCATGATACTGATGTTAGTAATTCGCATGATACTGATGAAACCGTGTGTTGCCTTATTAAAAATTCAAAGTCAATTTGACATACACCTATTACTATCAAATCTTGTATTTAATATGTTTCCTCAAATAGTTTTTAACTTTTCAAGATTTTCTTGAATTCAAGATTCAAGAATTGACATACACACATCATATGTAACTAGACGAGTACCCGTGCATAGCAACGGGATTTTATAGCGACAAATAGTTTATTCATAAAAAAGGTTTATAGGTTATGAATGAAAAATAATAAAAGTTTGAAGATTTGGGAATTAAACATAATATTTTGAAACCCGGTCTGACCCGAGTGGTTCAACCGGTTGAACCATTCCGGTCGAAAAAATGGTCGATTTAAACCGGGTCAACTTGCTAGGTTGGGTCGAAAACGAGTCAAATTAAACCGGTTCAACCCGTCGGGTTTGAAGCGTCCCGGGTCAACCCGGTTTGTGATTTGTATTAATTAGTTGTATTTAATTTGGTAGATATGTTTTTAATTGGTCGATTTAAACCGGGTCAACTTGCTAGGTTGGGTCGAAAATGAGTCAAATTAAACCGGTTCAACCCGTCAGGTTTGAAGCGTCCCGGGTTAACCCGGTTTATGATTTGTATTAATTGGTTGTATTTAATTTGGTAGATATGTTTTTAATTAGTTGTACAATGTGAATAAATCATTGTACTTTTAAGTAATGGGGTGTTTTAATAAGAGTATTAATTACATTTCATAATTTCCTTTAATAAGATTTTTCAAGATTTCACATTACTTGACTTTTCAATTTTCCACTTTTCAAGATTGACCATTTTTCCTTTATATGTAGTATAGATATAGATATAGATATAGTTGAATAATGTTGTTTTTAAATATAATGTTATTTCCAAATTACACAATCTTCAACTTCCTTTTTTTTTTCTTCTTTCTTTTTTATAGATTCATCTCAGTCCTGCTCTCGATCATTGATCCATATTTACAATGCCAATTGTTTGAACTATATTTAATTTCTATGTATTGAGTGCGTCTCATGATGAATAAAAATTGCAACGTCGTGTTGGGTCCGATTGCGCCGTACGCATTCATGGCAAACCATGAAGGATAAGAACAACAGTTTCAGCAAGTGAGAAAAACTGATATGAGACATTCCAACATTGATGAGTTTGGGTTTCTCATTGAAGAATTGGCGTTCGCATATGACTATTTTGCAATATATACATCAATTGTATATTTTGCCCAACTTTTAAAATCTTATTAATTCGAATTATTAAGTCTAACTATAGAACTTTACTAAGGGATATCCGTCCTGGTATTGAAATAATTACTATCTCTGGGCCTTGTCCTTGTTCATTTTTTGACAAATTCTCTCCCAAATCTCAAACAATCAATTAATATCGATCTGCATGGAGCTTTGTCTTTTGTGTGGTTCGCTATTACGAACGAGGAATAGATTCTATACCATTACTAAGTTATGTTTTGATATTAGTGTTTCTTTTATATATTGTGGATTGGGGTTTTTGTTTAATCTTCTTACTAGATTATAACTTTTCTTTGTTGTCGGTACTGTATGTGTGTGTTTGTTACTTTAACCTTGGGTTATACATTAGATGTATAGAATACAGATGTTTTTATCTGCGATTGTGAAGGTTTGCTATATTGTATCATTTTGTATGGTTCACTGCTATGGATGAATTACTTGGTACATTGCCTAGTAATGCTATCTGAAACATACTTCGGCATGCCAGATTTCCTTTTGAAAGATTTTTGGATGAATGTAAACTTTAACTTTATGTTGACCTTGTTTACATTTACATCTATGTTATCTTGTTATCTATTCTTGTGATGATACCAATTTCCCGTAGCACCCTGAAAGCTTGTAAGTCTTCCGCTGTACGAATTTTGGGGGTGTTACAAAAACGTACAAAAATGAATGAAAACGGATAAAAACGAATAAAATCGGATAAAACGAATGAAAGTATAAAAACAGATGAAAACAAATGAAAAAAGATAAAAATGAATAAAAAGGATAAAATTATATAAAACGGATTAAACGAACGAAAACGTATAAAACAGATGAAAATGTATAAAAACGGATAAAAGCGAATACAAAAAGATGGAAAATTTTCACCGACTAAACGCACCCTAACAACGCACAAAGACTTATTTTGAAAAAATTGCAAAAGACCTATTTTGCAAAAGAAACAAATCAAAAGGGACCCTCTTTTGCTCAAAAGTAGTAAGGCAACTATTTTGCAAAAGAAACAAATCACAATGGACCATGTTAGCTCAAAAATCGTAAGGGACCTATTTTGCAAAAGAAACAAATCACAAGGGACCATTCTTGTTCAGAAATCGAAAGGGACCATTTTTGCTTAAAAAATCATTTCAAATAATTAAAAAAAAAGAAAAAAAAAAAAGAAAAAAACACGTCACCATATGAGCAAAAATTAGCCGGTTTTACCGGTTGCCGGTAAACATGTGACCATATTAACATGAATTGAAAATTTGATTTATGATATAGATAATAAAATTAGTACATGTACCATATGAGTAAATCTCAGAAAGTATGTAACTATTTAATGGCTTAAACCCATTGATATATTACGGAGTATATTATTTAGCCAAAAAACAAAAACCAAAAACCAAAAACCAAAAACAAAAACAAAAAAATTGTATATAAATGCATCTTCACAATAAGTAACGGCTCCTATTAAGTTTTTTTTGCAGTCGTAGGGGTAATTGTTTGGTTAAAGGCTTCATGACCAATGTGTGATGTACGTTGACCCTTTATGGAAAGGGTAATCTTGATTCACCAAGAGCTTACATGACACTACCAATGCATGCCATAATCGTATTTCCATCATAAAGTTTGGTACCACAATACAGAAGATGGTCTTTAATATATAGAAATTTATATATAAGAATTAAACTTAAGGGTGTATTTGGTAGAGAGAAATGAGATAAGAGAATTTAAAATAAATTGAATTCCATTGTTTGGTAGATAAGAGAAATAAAAGGTCGAAAATTAGAGAGAATTTATAGAGAATTAGTAGTGTAATTTTTAAAATTTATTTCCATCACTTTGTATTGGAAAATTGGAGAAATGGAAATAGTTAGTTTTTTTGTAATATTTTTTTACGATACGTATTTTTCCTTTTTTAACTTACATATCAAATAGATTATTTAAAAAAAAGAATTTGTTTAAAAAAAATTAAAAAAATACGTTTTTAAAAAATAATTTCTTTTTAAAATAAGTTTTATAAAAAAAATAAATAAAATAGTAATTTTTTTTTTAAATAAATTTTTTAAAAAATATTTTTTTTTTAAATTATTATTATTTATAAAAAATAATTAAAAAATAATTTTTTTTTATAGAATTGTTATTTGGAAAAATAATTTTTTTAAATAACTTTTCATTAATTTTATAAAAATAAATTTAAAAAAATTAAAAAAAAAAATAATTTATTTTAAAAAGTAATATTTTTTAAATAAAATTAAAAAAATAATTAAAAAAATATTTTTTTAAATATATACTTTTTAGAATTGTTAGTTAGAATATATATATATATATATATATATATATATATATATATATATATA
>LBNU01031352.1:0-18907 GCA_014162995.1 Artemisia annua | reverse complement strand
TTTTAAATAAAGTTTAGTAGCGTAAACAAAACCAAAACATATCTTTAAACCCATTCACATCACATAACTCACGGTTTTGAACGACTAAGATCCATTCAACCCTCGTTGGGACTACGACCCGTGGTTTACAAGCTTCACCGCTTGGTCCACCTCGATCAATGCTCTTACTTACATCTACAAGGAGATACTCAGAACTGTACAACCATGAAGATTTACTCACACAAGGATGTATGAGCATGTGGTAAGGCGGTTCACCATCAGAGACACTGAAAAGTTGGCAAATGGCGGACAACAATGATGTTGATCCATCACCTCATGCTCACACTTCAACATCAACGAATCAACAAAAATCATGATCATTGAATAGGCTTCATCTATGCTTCCTCAACTCTGATGCAGAAGATCATGATCCAGAAAAGTGTGAGCATGCCACTACAAAGATGTCCAAATCACATGGAGATGATACTACTCAAGGATGGCTTAAAGATGCTCTTTTTGGATGATGAACACGAAGTAATGTCAAGGATCATCCAACACTCCATACAAGCCATCTTGAGTCCACAAAGATGACTTGAAGCTACTCTTCTGGATGATAAACACGGAGTCATGTCAACGGTCATCCAACGTTTGAACAAGTCATCTCAAATCTACTGTTGAAAGCACAAAGTTCTTGACAATGAAGAATCAATGACTATGAGCTACAAGATCACAAGAATGCCTGAAGACGAAGTTCTTAATGATTGTTCTTAATTATTTCCAAAGGTGACCTCGCTTAGGGGGAGATTGTTTGGAATACAAATATTCCTAGTAAAGACTCGGTCATCTCATTCTTGTAATAGCATTGTGATAAGCTTACAATTACGTATTAGAGTTGACTTAGTTAGTATTATTAGTTCAGTTATATGTAAAATAGTATTCGTGGAGTGAGTCGGGTCTTTACCTACTGTACTCGCTCTACAGCCTGTTTCATGAGGCACTATACTTGTAAGTGTATATATATACCCCTTCTCACACAAGGGAAGGGTTGGTTGTTCATTCAATAAAACACACACATAGTGTTTTTCTCTCTCTAGAATTTCCCACTCTCTCAACTCTCTCTCTCTCTCTAGAACTCTTACCATGGATTTGATCTTCCACAATCCAAGACCACCCGAATCACCACAAGAATCAACAAAACACGATCCTACATTCTTCCCCATTACTTCATAACACTAGTACTTTACCCATGAGTCTCAATCGTCCCAAAACAATATGTACAAGATATGACTCGACTTAGCAACCATGTAATCAATTAAACAATTAACTGAGGGTTTAAACATGTAACAATAATACACTAAAGATGAGTGCATACAAGGTAGGCTAATGCGATTTGGGTGTACATTTGGGGGTGGATTGTAAACAAATTCTTTCTTTAAGTAAAATGCTTAAAGTTAGAAACGAAAAAGATAGGCTCTGAGGGGTGTACTAGGGGTATCGTATACTAAATGAAGTCAACGTAATTATATTACAGGTTTATAACATGGGTTATCCTAATGCCTCTTAAAATATAGTACATCCTAACTACATGAATGTAATCTCACTAGCGGTCTCGGAATGCATCACAAACGCAAGTTCTGGAATCTATATACTACCGGTAGACTCACTAGCACTAATAATGAATGCTTTTCTGTAGGATATTATTTAAGTCACAAACATGTTAAAGGATGGATCAAAGTGGCGTTTTCTTTAGTATAAGTTAGAGAGAGAAAGTGGAACCTAGAGAGAGAAAGTGAAGAAAGAAACTAGTTTTATGATTAGAATGAGAGGTTCAACCCTCTACCTTGGGAGGTAGAGGGTATTTATACAAGTACCCTAAATGCCTCATGAAACAGGCTGTAGAGCGAGCACAGTGGGTGAAGACCCGACTCACTCCACGAATACTATTTACATACTATTATACTAATAATCTACTAACTAATACGATAAATACTACGAGCTACATAATGCTAATCTATGCTCGGGGTGACCGAGTCTTGACTGTGAATAAACGTATTCCTAACAATCTCCCCCTAAGGGAGGTCACCCCGAAAGTTAAGACTTGAATCCTAGCATTCCGATCTTTTGAAGATGTCTTTGTAACTCGTAGTCTCTGATTCTTCATTGTTGTAAGCTTTGTGCTTTAGCAGTAGATGTGAGATGACTTTTTTAAGCATTGGATGACCATTGCTATGACTCCGTGTTTATCATCCAAAAGAGTAGCTTCAAGTCATCTTTGTGTACTCAAGACGGCTTGTATGGAGTGTTGGATGATCCTTGACATTACTTCGTATTCATCATCCAATGAGAGCATCATTAAGCCGTCTTTGATTAGTATCGTCTCCATGTCATGTCGATATCTTAGCATTGGCATGCTCACACCTTTTCAGAAACATGATCTTCAGCATCAGAGTTGTGGAAGCATTGTTGAGGCCCATCAAATGATCATGATATCATAAGTTGTGTTGTTGACGTGTGAGCATGTGGTGATGGATCTGCGTCTTTTCCGCAATCAGCAACATTCGCCAAGAATTCCTGTATAAGACAGTTAGCAATAATACGTCCGGCACTTACAGGTTCGGACTTAGAGATTGTTAACAGCATAGTGTGAAAACTTTCTCTAAACCTTGCCAAGGCCGTTCCTAATCGGATATCCCCGAGAGGGCTTTCACTGACATACCGTAGTACACCAACGATTAGGTGAGTAGATGGAGATCACTCCACGACTGTAGACTGTGTTGAAACCGCCGTGATCACTAAGCGTAATCCACAAGTGATTACCGAAGTGACCTGCTTTCAGGGCTATTTGATGTTGACCCTGGCAGGAATTTCCACTCAATCACTGGAAATTACATACGTATATTCCCTCATAAGTGTTCTAGGAAGATTGCTCAGATCTGCGTAGGACTCATAAAGTTACCATTGGTGTCCTTAATGTTGACCAACCAAGGTAGAAGTAGCACGTGTTCCTATGAGACCTTTTGATGCATCTCGTGGCTCTAGACTCGATAAGTGCATTATTTGGTCGTTGGAGACTGGAGCGGTGTCTCCTGTTTCAATATCAACATAGCTCGTAATGAGCGGTCGATAGATTATGCAGGGTTCCCCGTGAGAATGAAACAAGCTCTTTTGAGTGAACTTGAGTGGTTAGAAGGTTTAGTGCAGTGCGTCACTGGGTCCATGACGTCTTGTCTTCAATACCGATGTTACCTTAGTAACAATCAGTAGCATATGAATTGAACCCGGTTTCTGCCCTAAGGTTAAATAAATGGAGGGCTATTTCTTTTCACCCTTATCATTTCATTTCTTTTTAATTATTTAACCCCTTCTTTCTCCTTTCTCATTTATCTCCTTTTTTCATAATCATACCTAAGGACTTTCTAATACTATCTATTTGGTATTGTCCTTGGGTAGATCCCTCCGGTTTTGGCGGATCATGGGACGGTTTTCCTAACCTTAGCCACCTTATAACTTCACTACTATCCTATGTTGCCATCGACCAAATCATTGAAAACTCTCTCAAAGTGTTCATGATTAAGAAACACATTTTTGCTAACACTTTGAGAGTTTTATGATTTTCAAATGCTCCCCCTTAACATGTGCTCATAGGTTTTTGATAGAAATTTGCACATGTCGGGGTGAGATGCACTTTTATGAATTGATCCACTACTTAATAGACATATACCCTAAGGACACGTTTACGTTGCTTAGTTAAATGGATCCATTATCAGCTTTTAGGTGATAACTAGCCCTAATAACTAACTTGAAGTTGTTAACATTCCTTAAAAAAGGAAGTTAGACCCGTCAAAGTATATATCTAAGAAGTGTTTCTCGAAACGGTACTTTCTACTTAGACCAGTCCTCTTCGAGACACGCTTACATCACTGGTTAGACCAACTTGAAATTATTACCCGGCCAGGACTAATCCTTTCGATTCATGACATTAAATGTTTCGTCAATTCATTGAGTCAATTCTGAGTCAATTCTGAGTCACGCTCACATGAGATGCCAAATCCATTTGTTCACCGAAAGCCATTTTGCTCCCCCTCAATATGTGCATTCATATATAAAAGAGTTTGGCACATATGGGAGAGCATACATTTGTTTCCAAAACATCACATTTTTATCAGATTTTTTTTACATAAATCACATTCTCTCCCCCGATCACAAATTTCAAGTCACTTGAGATTTTGTGATCCCAATTGATTTAAATAATTTAAAAACAAGTTTGGGAGAAAAATGTGGAATGATTTAAGCATATTCTGAAAATGAGACGAAACTTTTACTCGTTATGTGTCAAAGATGATGAGTTTTAAAATGATATAAATTTTAATTTGAAACTCACGAAAAATTCATATGTTGACACATAACATGAGAAACACACTCTTTATTTACTGCCGATTATGAGCACAAAAGCTTGTTGTGGTTATTAATAAGATTTTGAAATCACTCTCCCCCTCAATCAATGAACCATTTATAATTTTGGAAAATTTTTGTCATTGATTGAGTGATTTTAAGAAACAATTAAGTTCTGATTGATTTACAAAAACTCATGGTACCACCAAGTTTTTTTCACAATACTTTCCAGAAAAATCATAAAAGGGAAAATATTTGCGATAAAAAGAAGACTTCTCTTCTTTAACAAGAAATAATGCACTTAAGCATACAAAATTTCGGAAGTTTCCCATAAGATGAGAAACACAGAAAGTCCAATAGTCCAGTTATATATAATGAGAGTACAAGTTCAAGCATAAACATATATTACATAGCCCGACATCTAGCCAAAATATACTACTACCAAAAGATCCCACAAGCAACTTCATTCCGTTCTTTGAAGAAGACGGTAGTCACCTTCACGAATTCTGCCCCCCACATAGCATTCCAGGCTGCGGAAGATCCTTCTCAGCTTCAATCGCTTCCAAATAGCATGGATAAATTTGTTGTTCAGCTCCAAGTCATGCTCCGTCTAATGTTTGGTGTAGCTTCCTGGTTTTGCTGGATAGACTCGATACTCTTTAACTCTGAAGTCCAGGGCGTCATCAACCATTTGCAACGTACCATCGCTAAACTTGTTCAATTCCTGAATACGCATAACCATGGGGATATTGTACCTATCCCTGAACACTACAGCCATTGGAGATTCAAGGACCGTGAAATCTGGTACGGAGTCTATGTTATCCATTTCCCATTGCGGTCAAGTGAGGTTGAGTTGAGACTGATAGCTTTCAATTCCAAGCTAGAAGTCTTCGACACGTTTTCGTATCACAATTCCTCTGACCCAATGAAGGACGGCAAATATAAGTGCTTTCTTTTCCCGTGTTGGTAGATGATGCAGTTTTCCTTACAGATGAAGCAGATACAAGTCTTCAAAGTCATTACGACAGAGATACTTGAAGTCGCCCTCGGAGATTGCATAATCATTGAAATCGGACCGTTTGAGGATGATGTTCTTGAGATAGTCATACCCGTAAATTGAATGGATCTGCACTTTGAAAACACTGATGATTTGAAGAGGCGATCGAACAGATTTGCGGTCGCCTTTAGCTTGAAATCTCGGGAATCCACATGTTGTCGGGTACCAGCAGTTCCAAACCAACATCCTGGTAGTAAGCTGCTTTCATTTTGGTGATTGATAGAGCGAACTTACAATGTTTGCTGCCAAATCGAAGGTATTCCAGATCTTTGTTGAAGAAGTACTCGGCTTGAATCGTGACATGACCTGGTGATCCCCCCAAAGGAAGTGGATTACTGTATTTATGCTGTAAAATCCCCTCGTCCACAATATCATTGAACATCTTGTGACATTCCTCCATCTGATATTGCAGATGTGTCACATCTGAGTGAAATACCTTGACGATATCATAAGCTGGTCCTTCGAGGTCTTTCTGTGACAGCTTCGACAAACCCCTCTTATCGCAGAACCACTTGATGAAGGTTCCCATATCCCCAGTCTGTGCTAGGAGTGAATCTTCCGTAGGAGGAACAAAACTCCTTGTGATGACATTTGCCCAGTTGTTGTCACTATTGAGCTGCTCGGAGGAGGATACATGCCAGGTGGGTTCTGATGCAGTTGGACGATCAAGCTCTGGTTTCCACCAATTCTCCTTTTCTTCTTTAGTTAATCAGACTGAGGAAGTGTCAGGAACATCATCTCTGGTCCATGACTGCCACCAACATTGCTTTTGTGAGATGTGTGCAGTGGAAGCATCATCTTCATCATTTGAAGACTCTATTGATGTTGGTACCATGGATTCTTCGTTCATGATCAAATCCTCATGAATTGGTGAGGCAATAGCAGCAGTTCCTGTGTCAGTGGTAGTCCATGCAGCATACGTGGTGTGCTTAGAATGTTTGGAAGACGTGGTCTTACCAGACTTGTCAGATTGTTGCTTCTTAGATGATGGTGATGGAGGTGGTGGCATTGCCCCGGACTGAGGACCTGTAGAGTGTCCAGATGCTCCTGCTGGTCCAGATGATCCAGGAGGAGGTGGTGGAGGAGGATGAGGTGGTGAATCTGAAGGAGGCTTTGGTTGATCTTTACGCCTTCTTTTCCTTCTTAGTTCTTCTTCCATATCCTTTTGGTGTTGCTCAGCATCATCTCGCTTAATAGAATCATCTAGTGCAGCATATAAGCATCTGTGTGCCTCATGTCCCTTGTATTGGTCACTTTCATACATGCTGTGTTGAAGAATTATTTTCATATCAGCAATCGGCAGGTGTCTGAATCTTGACCTTAGTGGGGCTTCCAGAGCATTGTTGACTGCTTCTGCGACTTGATCGTTGATTGCTCTAGACACTTGTTGATCAATGTTGAGCTTTTCGAGCTTGGCCAACCTGGAGCTGTGATTTTTTAGAGTTTGAGGTAGATTAAGCTCAATCACACCTCTTAGCACTGCATCATGCTTGATTAGCTTCTCATTGATGTCACTGTTTTTCTGTGCGATTTCAGAAGTGACTTCCAGAACATCCTCCAGAGTAGGTTGGGGCTTCTTCTCAGTGGTGGGAACATCTGTGGCCCGGGTGGTAGATATGGTAGTTGCTGGTGTGGTCTCAGCCTGGGCTGGATCTGTTGTGGAGATTCCAGGAGTGGTAGATGGTATGGTGAGAGTGGGAGTTGTGGATGCATCTTGTTGGATGGGAACATCTACCATTGAAATGGCTTCTTCATGCTCATCACCAGATTTGTCGACCTCAGACTCTTGTGGCCTATCTACCAGGAATTGATCGCCATAGGTTTCAAGATTCTTAAAGGATGCGAGTGTACCAGTTGAGCTGTCAGGTTCAAGGGCAATCTTCTGGTCATCTGACTTAAGCTTGAGATCATCATGCACCTTGGGATAAGCTTCGGACACAAATTCATCATGAATGGTTTCTAGTGGTGGTTCGGTCGATACATCATGTTCTTGAAAAGGCTTGTCACTGGTGGTATCTGTTGTATCTATCTTTGATTCATCGCCCTTTGGTGATAACTCAGTTTCAGCTTCTGACTCACCAGAATCTGCCTGTGGTTCCAGGCTTGGTGACTGTGAGGTTTTGGTAGTGGATGGTTCAGGTGATCGTCTCTTGAAGATGTATTGCGAAGTTGTAGTTGTAGATTCGGATGCTGGAGATGAGAACTTCAGTAGGGTTTGTGCAGCTTGTTCATCAGTAGCTACTTCCTTTCCTTTGCCTTCGACAAGTGGTAATTGCTGTATTGTTCTTGAGTCAGGTTCCTTGATGCTAACACCCGAAACAGGAGGTGCAGTAGTCTTGAGACTCTATTTCAAAGCTTGTTGAACCATTGCCTCTTCTTCAGGCGGAGTTTGCTCACGTTCGGGTTCTGTATCAATTGATGGTTCCTTTGACACAGCTTTCTTGGAGCCTAACTTCTTGCCTTCACTGCCATGCTTACTCTTCTTGGGACGTCCAGATGGAGCAGTCGTGGCAGATGTTCCTTTACATTTCTTAGATGTCTGTTGACCAGACTTGGTAGTCTTGGATAGTGTGCTTGCAGAAGCATCAAGACTGTCTGTCAGCAGTTGAACATACTCCTTGTAGTATGGAGCCTTAAGTATGCTTTGAGTGAGTAAAGATGTGGGTATTGCCATTCCAAAGTTAATCTTGCTGGTTCCTTTAGCTGCATATTTCAGGTACCTTACAGCGTTTTCATACGTTGATTGATGAAGTGGGGATCCGCTTCTGCGATGGAAGTGTAGAGTATGTTGGAGATGATTGATGATGATCTTTGTGAATCTGATGCTGGGAATTAGGAGCTTGGTGGATTTCTTCTTGCTATCCTTGTGAGCAGCTAGGTTAGTTTTGTCTTCAAGGAATGAATGAATAGAATGAGAAAATTCTTCCCAGGTTCGTTCAGCGAAGTCAATGTCCTTTTTGTTCACCAAACCCCAGAGAATCTGAAGTGATGGGGCTCAAAGTCTCTCGAATCCAGAGGTTTTGCCAGTTAAACACAGATTGATGAGAGTCATGATAGCCCTCCATGGTTGATACATATCATTAGTGGTTACAGATGACAATGTAGTAGCTTCAATGGGATATCCAAGTTCGTTGATGAATTCCAGGATAGCTGCAGGGTTTGGTGGAGGTGTGAAGACAATGTTGTCTCCAGTCGGCAAGATGTTAAGTGCGCTCCCAGTGTTTCTTTATTAATCACAACCCATTGCTCATCTAACTGACATCTGTAGACCCCAGTAACCCTATCACAGCTCATGGTGTTCCAAAACTGTTGTATGTAGATGGAAGGAATGGTAGCAGATGCAGTGAACGCACGGAAGAAAGTTGTTTCCTTGAGCAGATCCAGAGCAATTCTGAACATAGAATGATTCTGAGGTTTATCGGCTTTCAAGTAGCAGTTACTCTTCCCTATTGCCACCCATTTGTCATAAAGAAGAATCTCGTCATCAGTATGCGTAGGTGGATCGGGTGTCTGCATTGATGGTTCCATTTGATCTGCAATATCACGATATACAAAAGAAAGAACGAATGGAATAGTACAGTGTTAGATGAGAATGGATTCCCCGACATCATGCCAAGTAGATGATGTCACAAAAACATTCAGAGCAGACAAATAAGATGAATTGACATGAATGCAGACAGATAGCACGCCCATAAGATGAGACCAGATAAACGCAAAGGCCAAGGTAAACTCTATCGCATGAAGTAGACGCTATATAGAGTATAACAGATAAATGCTATCACACGCAGTAAACGCTATCAAGATCAAGAGAGATAAACACTATTCAAACAATCATAACAGCAGATAAATGCTACTTAGGAGTTCACAAAGCAACCGCTAATAACTGAAACAGGTAAACGTTATAACCAGACGTAGACGCTAATCAGAGAGGTAAACGCTATCACTTGAAGTAAACGTTATTACTAGAGGTAAACGCTATTACTTGAATTAAACGCTATTACTTAGAGGTAAACGCTATCGAAAGTCCAATAGGTAAACACTATCTAACATCCACGAGGTAAACGCAATTACTTGAAGTAAACGCTATTACTAGAGTTAAACGCTATTACTAGAGGTAAACGCTATCGTGAGTCAAAAAGGTAAATGCTATCTAGAATCCAAGAGGTAAACGCTATTACATGAAGTAAACGCTATCAAGAAATAAAATAGGTAAACGCTATCAAGAATCTCAGTAAACGCTATCAAGAAACGTCAAAAACCTCAGGTAAACGCAATCAATACCAGTAAACGCAACACATCAAATTGAAATCTAGCTCCCCAGAATCATCAACAAACCTTCTAAACAAGCAAACCCACAACATTTAACACCTATAACGACACAATCTAACAGCAACACAAATAATCCAGATCATAATAAAAAATAAAAAAAACCCAAAGGACACGAGACCAGGTAATTACTCAAGCATTTGACGAGGCAAGAACATATCACTATCAATTACAACAAACTAATCTATTCACGGCTGATAAGGAGTGTCTTGAAACCTAGATCAATTGCGATAAAGTCATTAGAGTGTGTGTAATGATACAATTACCAAGAACCAAAACACATGTTGTCGAAACACATACCTAGGGAACTAAGCACAGATTGTAACAAGGAGTAACACACGGATTCAAATTAGCGACTGAGTTGGTAGAAAAAGGTAGCGTATAGTGGAAGTTTAAAAAGAATGATTATGAAAAGTGACCTAAACGCTGGATTCAAGAGTATAAATACTCTTTGTACAAATTTCACAATATGGCAGAACAGACCCTTGTCTTTTTAAAACTCTCACACTTAGGCAAAACAGACCCTTGTACTAGTAAGTTTCCAAAGAGTACTACTAAGGCCCTTAAGCAAAAGATATATGAAGATAGCAAAACACAAAAACTACACACCTAGGCACAGAGAAAAACACAAACCACAAACCAGAAGCCAAAGACATATAAGATCACAGAATTATACCAGACAAATGGCAGATAAATAGCCTAAGCATAACAACTCTCCCCCTCAAGCACTGACTAGTTTATGACAGATAAATAGCCTAAGCATAACAACTCTCCCCCTCAAGCACTGACTAGTTTGTGACAGCTAAGTGTAGTGATTGAAAGGAGATGCACAGAAAGTACAGTAAGTCTGGATAAGAAGTAACCCAAGATGTAATAAGCCATTGAACTAACATCGCACATGAAATAAGAATACAAATCAATTAAAAAAAAACATGTTTTGAAGTTTTGTTCGAACTTCATTTAAAGACCCGTGCCATTGTTGAACGACATTTCTAGGACCGTAAATGTTATCGATGCCAAAACAAAGCATGCTAAAATAGAGGATGATAAGATTTATTCTATAATGTGTAGGATATGTACAAGGATACGAGAAGAACAGACACAGTAGTCTATTCAAATTGAAGACCGAGTCCTGAAAGGAGATAATCAGTAGTCCTGGAAACCCAAACTCAATATTGAGAGTGCTGATCTCCTAGATTAGGAGATCCCATAGCTTTAGGAATCCATACTTTGGTTCTCTTTGCACCATAGCCAGAAGATGGTTTGACAGATGGATGGCAGTGACCTGCACTTATAAAGAGAGTATATGCACAGGTATATAGATTAGTTAAATAAGGTTTAGGGCCATTTGGGGATTCCTTGTTCTTCTTGGTATTAGATATGGGTTCATAGGCACATGACCATTTGTTTCCATTCATCACAAACTTTCTACCTGTAGGAGCCCACTTAAACCTTAATCTAGCATTGTGCATCTTATCATGTACTGTCATGATCCTATTGGAAGGATTTCCTCTTCTCTTGTGTGCATGTCTCTTAAGTGCAAACTGTATGTTACTGTTTCTGGACCTAGATTCTTGGTTACTACCATCTTGTATTTTTCCTTTCATACCATATGAGTTATGAGTTAGAGACTTATAATGAGTGGTACAACCCTTGACCTCTGAATTGGATAGTGGAGTGACTGGTTTTGTCAAAACTTGTTGCTCATCAACTTGGGAGGCAAACCGGGTTTTAGAAAGTTTTGGTCGTTCAGATCTAAACGCATTCGGTTGTCTAACAATTGGTTGGTTTCTATTTGATGTTAAAACAGGTTTCCCCAAGATTGATGGTTTTGCAAACTTAGTGTTCTCACTGTACCCTGTTGCTTTTCTGAGTTCGTTTCTAAGTGATGTGATTGAAAAAACCTTTTCTTGAAGTTGAGCCTTGAGTTCATCATTCTTAACTATCAAAGAAGTTATTTGTACAATAGACTTATCTATCTTCTCTTTGAAAGTATCATTCAGATTTTTACAATCCCTTTTTAGAGACTCATTTTCCAGAATTAGGTTACCAACATTAAACTCTAATTCACCATTTCTAGAGGTAATGTTATCACTATCAGGTTTGGCCTTAGCCTCATTACACATAGCACACAATTTTGTGATACGGTTTTTTAGATTCATGATAGTTGAGTTCTTTGCTTCAAGCTGAGCTTTCAAGTCATTAATCTTAAAGTATTCCCGGAAATTAGGAAGTTCTGGATTGTTACTTAATTGATAAGTTTTTAAACTTTCCTCCTTTTGTTGCATTGCAATTTCAAGTGAAATACAATGTTTTTCAAGTTGTAAAAATCTGTTTGAGAGTTCATTAAAAACTTTTATATCAATCATATCATTTGACTTAAAAGACTCTGCTGTCACCATAGAACTTGACTCATCATAACGAACAGCATCCTGATCACTTTCTCCCCCTTTAAGATTCATATTTGTTAATTTAGAAATGATATTACTATCAGTCTTTTTCAATAAATATGTGTCATAAATGGGCATATCTTGATCAGTATGCAGTCGTTCATTAGAAAGCACATTATGATGTTCAGTTAGGGGTACCTCAGCACATGACACTTGTACTTTTACTGGTCTTAATTCAGTTCCCATGTCTGAAGCATCACTAGTCACTGAGTTGCAGGGTGTGTTAAGCTTGTCAGTCTCAGATTCCTTGCATATCGTGACACCTGACCCAACATCAGATACAATACCCTAGTCACTAACACCAGCACATGACACTACCCTACATGCTTTCACCTTGTCATCATGTCCAGACGTGTGCTGCACTTGTTCATCAATGAATCTATTTACTCTGTCCATAAGTTGGATGAGTGTATCTCTGAACGTATCAACCTCAATTCCCGTGTGATTGACAAAGCACCTTTTCGTCAACTGACTGTAGTGATCATATTCCAGAGTGTATTTCGAGTCAATGAACCCTTGGAGTTGTTTGTTGATCACATTGACCGCAGCCGTGGATCCAATTTTGGAGAATTCCTTTTGGTCAAGTTGTTGTTGCAGTTGATCTAAATAGAGAATCATCTTGTTGTTGAAGGTTTGAGCTTCTTGACCAAACAGCGTTGCAAATGCACGTTCCTATCCCATCTTGTATTCTGTCCCTTCTAAGAGCGTTGAGAGAAGTAAATGAAGTTGTCGAAAGCATTCAATGCTAGATCTTTCAGAATTAACAAACAGTTTTAGTGACTGAGATACTTTCTTCCCTTGTGGACTTGGAAACTTGGACTCCATTAGATCAGTTCCAAACTTACACACAATATGCTTGAGGGAGCTAAACTCTGAATGGTAAACACTGGATTGAGCTAAGCGCTATAATCTGAGCAAAACGTTAAAGGAGCTAAACGCTGTTGCCACTAAACGCTATACCCACTAAACGCTGAAATGATGTAAACGCTGGAAATACTAAACGCTGAAATTGAGCCAAACGCTAATTCGAGGTAAACGCTGGTGCCAGGTAAATGCTGAAGCCACTAAACGCTGAAAAGAGCTAAACGCTGGAGCCACTAAACGCTATATCCACTAAACGCCAGAGAGTACTAAACGCTGACACTATATGCCAAACTAGTCGCTATCTAGCGTTTTGTCCGTTTGTCCAAAAATGGAAATCTCTACTAAACGTTAGACCTAAACGCTGATAAACCTGAGCTAAACGCTATGAAGAATACCAAACAGAGGAGCTAAACGCTATGAAGAAAAACGTCCCAAAAAGCTTCAAACATCAAACCAACGAATGATATAGCCTAACCAACTGAGAAACTAAGTAAATATAACACCACTAATCAAGAAAGTACATCCATAACACCTCCAATAACATCAACAAGATCAAACAAAGAGATAGAATAAGAGAACTTTTTCTAACTAACTAAAACACTAAAAATCACCACCAAATCCGACTATGCTAGGCCCTAGGGTGAAACCTTGGCTCTTGATACCAATTGTAGGATATTCTTTAAGTCACAAACATGTTAAAGGATGGATCAAAGTGGCGTTTTCTTTAGTATAAGTTAGAGAGAGAAAGTGGAACCTAGAGAGAGAAAGTAAAGAAAGAAACTAGTTGTATGATTAGAATGAGAGGTTCAACCCTCTACCTTGGGAGGTAGAGGGTATTTATACAAGTACCCTAAATGCCTCATGAAACAGGCTGTAGAGCGAGCACAGTGGGTGAAGACCCGACTCACTCCACGAATACTATTTACATACTATTATACTAATAATCTAGTAACTAATACGATAAATACTACGAGCTACATAATGCTAATCTATGCTCGGGGTGACCGAGTCTTGACTGTGAATAAACGTATTCCTAACATTTTCCCTACAAATCTAAAGGCGAACCTCACATATTTGGGGTGGAAATTTTTGAGTGGTACGGTTTTTGAGCTAGTCATACAATTCCTATCCATGAGACGCTTATTAAGACTAAAGTTTCACTCCTACATATTGCAAAAAAATTTAAATTTTGTGCTAAAATTGCCCTAACAAGTATTTCTCATAGTTTTATTACACATCTACTATTAGACAAAACAAAAATCAAGTGAAGTTATAGTTTCTAAGGTATCCCAATTTACCCCCTTACACTTAAGTCGAACATTGTCCCCAATGTTTAAAATAAAAGATGTAAAAGCAAAGTTAAATGAAAATGAAAGAAACTAATACTCCCCGAAAGAAACTAATACTCCCCTGATTCGCTCGATATGGACGATATGGTAACATGGTTAAATCCTCCTCAAAGAAAATGAACATGCAAAGCATCACTCCTGAAATATAATCATCTTTTTGTCCAATATAACTTGTTAAACAACAAAGAAAACAGACACGAAACCTCACATAAAATCGGCTATATAAAAGTAAATACTAGAAAGCAAGGTAAGATATAATGCTTGAAAAATAAATGTTTGCAGATTCCTGGAGTTTAAAAATTAAAGATTTTTGACACTTTACAATTCCAGCAGAAAAACAAAACCTGGTAAATTTTTCAAAAAATAACTCCTGACGCCGTCAGGTTATGACCCCTGACGCTGTCAGAAACGATCTGACAGAATTCTTTATATTTTGTTTTCGAAAAATTTCTGGAAAAATCTAAGTTTTAACACCTGGAATTCCTGCAAAAAATTCATTATGACTCAATACAAGCATTTGACTCAAACAAATACTAATATGTATGCTAATTTCTAATTGTTATTGTTCATGTTTAATCCGTTCTAAGAAACAAATGTTATCTTCCCTTACACTTATCTTTTGCAAAATCCCTTTATATGTAATTAAAACGAGGTTAAAGACAAAATAAAGCATTTTCGCAATTTTATTTGAGACATGAACTCTGGATTAAGTAAAACCCACTCACTCTGACACCACTTGTTGGGTCCGATTACGCACACACGTTCATGTAAACCATGAAAGATATGAAAACAGTTTCAGCAAGTGAGAAAAACTGATGAACATCAACATTGATGAGGTTGGGTTTGCTTGAGAACGACACAAAAATGCTAATAACATCATTTGTACTTTTCAACTTTACAAATATTATTAGAAAAGAATTAAAGATTTACAGGGGATAGCATACTGAAAACTACCCCGGGTTGATGGCAGATTCTCTCCTAACTCAAACTACAAGTGGCAGTTAGCTTTGCATTGTTGTTCCTAGGAGAGGAGGATTCTAACCATAATATTTTGTATTATTTTCTTTGTATGAATCTCTACTTAACTTGGTTAAAACCAAGTGTTTATATAGGAGGGAAACAGTGGTTGCATATGGCTTGCATAGTAAGTTGTCCATTTGCTGTAGATAGCCATGTGCCTAGCAGGCTAGTCTGAAGCGTACTTTCGGCTTTCCCAATTTGACAACTTATAGTTCCAATGCATGTTTCTCTTATATCAATAAGTACTTGAACTTATCTTCCTAAAGAAGTTGCCCGTCCATGCATTCAGAGGTTGTGGTTGCAATCTAAAATCAAGTCCTCAAAGCCATAGAGACATTTTCTAGATCTTAGTGACAATGGTGTTACTTTTAGCTCCTTGTAAATCACTCCTTAACACCGCATCAGTATGTGAGATGTTTTCTTCAGTTGGTCTTCAACGTCCCTGAAGCCAAACAGACATTGAGCTATACAACACTCCCTGATTTCTTTATCAGTAGTCATCTTTTGAATAATAATTAGAGATACATTGATGAGGCGAAAAGTGTTACGCTTTGAGAGGGTCATTTAATCCCTAAATCATTATTTTATGATCAAATATTGCCTTAAATCATTCCTTTTGGCATTTTAGGTACTTTCGGGAGGAATTGTGGAAAACATTGCATTTTGGACGTTTTTTGAGCATAAAAGTGAAGAAAACGACAAAGTCTCAAATCAAGCTGGAATTCCTACCTGACGGCGTCACGAGTTACAAGCTGATGCCGTCACTTGAAGACAAAGGAGTTTGATGAGCATGGGATTGCGACCACGCAACAGGTTTTACCTCTCAAGGGATCTTGAGAAGCTTGCAATCCTACCAGGCAGTGTACCTGGTCGATGTAGTATAGTGTAGTGGTAAGTACGGGGGATTGATAGTTCTCTCACAGGGAATAGTGTTCGTTAGGATAGAAAAACTACTCTAAAAGGTCTAAAGGTGAAGGAAGATTATTTTTGTATTTTTATATTTTATGGAAAGCAAGTAAAATCTCGGGTATTGGAGGAGTGGGCGGAATTAGTTGCTAGTCAACTAACCTAAAAACTACAATTGCAATAGAAATAAAATAACTAAACTATTGTGGTTGTGAAAACTTATATGGAGACAAATGTGTTTACTTAGACTTCCTTACTCCCTAACTATCTTTTACCGGTTAATTGGTGTATGTATTACTTGCGTGGATGACGGGTGTATTCCTTAACAATTCATGGGGTGGCATACATATCTCCCCAATTCTATGAGCTCTTATCTCCTCCTACAACTATGCGTACACATAATCATAGGGATTGTAAACAGTGGCTCATGCGTTAAATACTACCTTAATAACCTAGTATGCCTTAGTTACATGTTTCTTAAGACGTTCAAGCATGTTACCATATAGGAGTATTGCCAGTTTTCTTAAGCCTAACATTGATGAAACATTCATCCCAACAAAGTAATAACACACCAATCAACCAATAATTAATAGTTAGGTTTCATTAGATCTAAGCAAACACAAGAAAAATCTAGCCTAGCATGTTAATTGAAAGACAAACATAAGATATAATTAACCAACACATAGACGTATTGATTAATTTAAGTGAGGACTTATCTTTAATTGAACCTGAAGGTTTCAAGGGTGAAAAACCCTTGAAATTACAGCTAAAATCGTCTTTAGGGTTTATCCCAAACTTGTACCAAAAGTTCCACACTAATGAATGAAAAATAGGAAAATATATATAGATTTTACATTCTGACGGCGTCAGGTTATAGGTTCTGACGCCATCAGCTCGCCGTCATTAGGGTTCTCGGATGGCCTAGATTTACTTCTGACGACGTCACCCTTTAATTTGCTCTGGGCCGTCACTCTTTAAGTTAACACCTGACGGCCTACATTCTCTAACACCTGACGCCGTCAGGTGTAAACATCTTGTTTTCTTCATAGGGTGTCTACTGTAATCAGATTCCACTCCTTTGTCAACGTTGGCTGACGGCGTCACCTTTGAGACTTTGTCGTTTTCTTCACTTTTATGCTCCAAAAACGTCCAAATATGCATGTTTCCAGAATTCTTCTCAAAAGTACCTAAAATGACAAAAGGAACGATTTAGGGCAATATTTGATCAAATTTACTCGAATTAGGGCTTAAATGACCCCTTAAAACGGGTACACTTTTCGTCTCATCAAATACCCTTACACTTGAGATTTGCTTGTCCTCAAGCAAATAGGCTTTTATTCCAATCAAAATATGAGTTAGGGGTCATTTAACATAAATATAAAAGTAATTACAACAAATAGTTGCTCGACCCCAATCATAATAAGCACGGAAATCATACACTAGCACCTCACAAATAGTGTTTGGATACTCGCATCTCTCAGGTGTCATAGAATTATATCTCATAAATGAAAATGGAAAATATCTCTCACTACCTATCATAGCAAATAGATTACCATAGGCTTGGGAGAGGATCAATTACTCCTCCACTAGGCGTAAGCACCTAAGATAAACTATCAAAGAGGGCTTTCCAAAGGGTTGTAACGTAAGGTGTAGGGATATGATAAACACGGTTTGGTTGGAATAAAGGGTATTTTACTGGTGGCAAGTTAGTTATCATGATCAAATATATGTACTATACAATGTTACTAAGCCAAGACTCGACTGAATCTTAAGCTAAAAATTAAATAACTAAAACATAAACAAACATAAAAGGAAACGGGATGGTAGTCCGTATGTTTTTTTCTACTTTTCTTTTTCTAATTTTTTTGTATTTTTCTTGATTTTTCGATTTTTTTTTTTTTTTTTTTTGCATACACTCTTGCCCTACCATCCAAAATAATACATCATAGGGGCCTCGGTTCTCCCCTTACACTTGAACTTTTACAAAACTTTACAATTAACTATTCTAATGACTCGAATTAAGATAATTGAAAAACTTGGAGTACTTTTATAATATTTAGCACATATGGGGGTAATAATGTTGTTCTTCCCCATTACTCCATTACACTAGTACTTTACCCATGAGTCCCAATCGTCCCAAAACAATATGTACAAGGATATGACTCGACTTAGTAACCATGTAATCGATTAGATAATTAACAAAGGGTTTAACACAAATGTTGTCACAATAATGCACTAAAGGTGAGTGCATAAAAGGTAGGCTAAGGCGATTTGGGTGTACATTTAAGTGGGGTGTAACAAATTCTCACTTTGAGTAAGATGCTCAAAGGTCGAAACGAAAAGATAGGCTCGGAGGGGTGTACTAGGGGTATCGTGTACCAAAAATGGGTACAACGCAAAGGGTGTGGGAGAATTACTTGACTTTATTAGTCAAGTACATTGGCTACATTGGTCAAGTAATTATAACAAAAACACGGGTGTAAAACAAGGGGTTAATCCTAATGCCTCTTATCATGTAGTAGATCTAACTACCCGAATGTATTCTCACTTGTGGATTTGAGATG